>PVLA01005853.1:0-136693 GCA_004027455.1 Hydrochoerus hydrochaeris
TTCTGTTTTCTTGATATGACAGTTTATTGCTATATATTTCCCTCTTAAGACTGCTTTCATTGCATCCCACAGATTACAGTGTGTTGTTTCTATATTTTCATTGAATTGTAGGTATTGTTTTATTTCTTCTTTAATTTCATCTTTAGCCCACTGGTTGTTCAAAAGGCTGTTATTTAGTTTCCATGTATTTATGCAGGTTTTACAATTTCTTTTGTCATTAATTTCCAATTTCAGTGCACTATGATCAGATATTTGCATGGTATGATTTCAATACCTTTGCATTTACTTATGAATGTTTTATGGGGCAATATATGGTCTATTTTGGAGAATGTCCCATGTGCAGCTGAGAAGAATGTGTATTCTGATGTGGTTGGGTGGAATATTCTGTAAATGTCTACTAAGTCCAATTGTTCACAGGTATGATTCAGTTGTTATTTCTTTGCTGACTTTTTGTCTAGTTGATCTATCTCTTTGTGATAATGGGCTGTTAAGATCTCCTGTTATAATTGTGTTCTTTTGTATTTGGTTTCTCATGTCCATTAGTATCTGTCTTATATAGATGGATGCTCCCGTCCTTGGTGAATATATATTTATAATTGTTAGTTCTTCCTCTTGAATTTTACCACTAACAAGTATGTAGTGACCTTCTCTATCTCTTTTAATCATTTTAGGTTTAAAGTTCATGTTGTCTGCAAATAGAATAGCTACCTCTGCTTTTTTCTGGTTTGCTATTGCATGGAATATTGTTTTCCATCCTTTGACTTTTCAGCTATGAGTTTCCTTTTGGGTCAGATGTGTTTCGTGTATACAGCATATTGTGGGGTCCTGTTTCTTGATCCATTCTGTCAATCTATTTCTTTTTATAGGTGAATTGAGCCCATTTATATTTATGGATAGCACTGATATGTACTGGCTCGACTTTGCCATGTTATGTTCCAGTTGTTTCTTTCTGTTTTTCCTCTTATTTAATTGCTTAACCTACCTGGTGGTTTCTTTCTTTTGTTGTTTTTGGGATTGTGGTCATTTTTATCTCTGTTTAGTATGTCTTTCAGTACTCTTTCTAGGGTTGGTTTGGTGGACATGAATTTCTTCAGTTGTTCTTTGTCATGGAAGTATCTTGTTTCTCCACTAAATTTGGATGAAAATTTTGCTGGATACATCAGTCTGGGTTGAACGTTGTTTTCTTTCAGGGCTTGAAATACCTCACTCCAAGCTCTTCTTGACTTGAGGGTTTGTGCTGAAAAGTCTGCTGTGGTTCTAATGGGCTTTCCTTGATAGGTGAGTTGTGTCTTTTCTCTGACAGCTTTTAATATTCTGTTTTTATGCTGAATGTCTGAGATCTTAATTATTATGTGTCTGGGTGTGGATTTATGTTGATTGTGACTGTTTGGTGTTCTATATGCCTCACTTATCTGCATATCAGATTCTTTCCCCATGTTTGGGAAATTTTCTGCTATTATTTCTGTAAATACTTTACATATGTCATTTTCCTGCACTCCTGTATCTTTGCTAATGCTCATTATTTTTATATTGTTGCTCTTGGCATCATCATGAAGTTTCTGGACTGTCATTTCATGCTGCTTTGTTATTTTTAAAAGTTCTATCCTTTCCTGATCACTAACTGTGATCCTGTCCTCAAGGTCCAAAATCCTATCCTCAGCTTCTTTTAGGTGGTTTTGCATGCTTTCAATAGAATTTTTTGTTTCTTGGATGTCTTTTTCAGTTTGTTTCATGAAATCTGCTTGTTTTCTATATTGTTCACTCAAAGTTTCAATCAGTTTCCCATGCTCATGTAATTTTTTCTCTAGTTCTTCTTTAGATGCATTCAACAACTCCTTTACTAAAGTTATTATTTCTCTCTTTACGTGGGAGACTACTTCTAATTTGATTTCCTCTATAGCCTGATGTAGTTTTTTTTTTTATTTCACTTGCTATCTTTTCAGAGATTCCCGGTGTGTTACTTTGGGGTCCTCTACTTCAATGTCTCCTATACTTGCTTCTGGTGAACTATATGTTTGAGACTGCATTTTGCTTTTTTGTTTTGTCAAGAAACACTCTGTCTGGTGTTTTCTATGTGTAGGAGGGGATCACACACACTCTTTTCAGACACACCAAAGTCATACAGCTAGTTGGAGGGGGTTTTACCACTGGCCCTATTTATCCCCTGTGCACCTCTATTTTAGGGGTATACTCACCACATTGATACATTCAATCCAGTGTAGTCCAAAGTTCGCCACCTGGGAGCAAAGTTCCAAATTTTCTCACACTAACTGGATCCTGCTGAGATCTTCTGATGTTCCATGTGGGAGGGCAGGCCCATCTGCAGCAGTCCAGGGCAGTTTTCATTCTTGGGCGGGTCTCCTCAATGCTCCCTGTGGCAGAGTAGGCCCTGGGTGGAGGTTAAGGGCAGCCTTGCCCTGAGGCAGGCCTGAGCTGAGTTCCTGGTCTTGATTTCTTTAACACACACACACACACACACACACACACACACACACACACATGCATGCCAGATAATTCCATATGATAACTATATGCATTTTTTCTGACAAAAACTTCAAGCATTTTACTGAACTCTAATAAAAGTTTGTGACTCTTCTAATGTCATTGCATTTAATACCCTAGCACTCAAAGATTTCCAAAATGTGGGTGACACTTAGAGTCCAAAGTTTGTCTCATTCTTTTCCATCAAACTGCAGTATGTTCTTACAAAACACAGCCACAAAGTTCTCCTCCATATCCCATACTGCTTTACCTCCACTCCAGTACCGTAGTGCATGTGGAATGACTTCTTTCTCCATTGCTTCTCCCACTGAAATCTTAATCTGATTGTAGATTTCTTTTCAAATTCCAATCACTCAGTGAAGCCTTTCCTGACCCACCAACCAACATGGTGCCTCCCTTCTCTGTGAAACAGTAGTTAATAGCACTTTGTTGGCACGTCAAGTAAAGTAAAATAAAGAGTAATGTTGGGTGTCAGTTTCCACACCAGTGATATTCCCAAACACAGTCTTTCAGGGGCAGAATAAGCATCAATTCAGAATGTCTCAGCTCGTGGGAACAAGATTTCAAAAGGCTGTGGTGGCTTGGAGAGAAACTGACATCAGTTACCCAGTCAAGCTAACTCAGTTCTTCCATTTCCCAGTGTTCAGTATGGACTCACAAAAAATGATGGATGATTTAGAGCTTTCCTTTAGGATAGCGATGACACTGCTGTTAAAATGGTGCAATCAGATTGTTTCCAGCATATGGTAAGTAATAGCCCATTTCCAATTTCTAATAGCCTGTCTACTCACCTATGCTTTTGTTTTCATTTTACTGTCTTTCCAATCCTCCATTAACCATTTATAAGGAATCAGAGAACAAGGTCGTGGCTGGCACAGCTCTATGTCCCACGTCTTCAGGAAGAAACATTGGCTGGTATTTTGTAACTAAAGGATCTACTGAACTGAAATCTCCTCTGCTGGCTACCCTTTGCGGATGTCACACTAACGATGACAGATCTTGATTTTATAGTGAGCTCCATGGGCATTAAATGCTGTATACTCCTCTTATTTTATAATATTTACCAAAAAAATCTCACTATCACATCCATTCCTTGAGCTCAAGATACCTATGTTCTTACACTACTGCTGTAGAATCCAACTACAGTGGCACCTGTCTAACCCAAAACAGATGGACAAATTCAGGAAAGCTTACTTGATGTTTGGCTATAGCTCAAATTCTTCTTATTACTATCTCTTTACATTTATTGTTGTATTAACAACAATATACAAACAATAAATAAAGACAATATTCAGGTCACTTCCAAACAAGGAGAATGTCTGAATGACTCCTTCAGGTAGAAGGAAGGGCAAGACTGAAACACCTACCTACCAGCACATGTAAAGGTCAAAGCAAATGTAACTGGAAGCTTGCAGAGGTCATTGACATGGAAACATTTAGTAGCCATTGTACAGCAAGTTCTCTTCTTCTCACAAATGAATAGGTGCTTTATAATTTCAAAATATTTCCAGAGATGACATTTTCTCAGAATTGCATGAAACTAACACACCTCTTCCCGGTTCTCTCTGTGTCCCTTCTGGTGCAGAGGTGATGCAGCTGAGTCAGGTCAGCAGAGAGAGGCTGCTTCTCTCTTCTTTATCACGGGTGGTTTCTAATGCACAGTTCCTCTGCAGCTCTCTCCCCACAGTGCGCTCAGCTCATTCACCTTCATTTTCTCAAAAGCTACAGCTTCCTTCACTTAGCTGTTAGCTCAGACTTTATTCTTAATAATGGAATTTGTCTGTGGCAGAAACTGCTTCCTGAAACATAACGCTTTCTGCTAACACCATTCTCTGGGCTTAACACAAATCTCTTAGAGGAAGTCTTGAAAGAGGTTTGAGTAGACCAGCCAATCTGACTAGAAATGCAGAAAGGAGCTTCTAGTATCCCCAGTTAGAATGGGTTTTTAGGAAATAAAATTTGTGTATATGAGTTTCCTTTTTGCTACAGCTGAAGTGAAGTTGTTCTTGGATACATTTCTAGCATGTCTATAACCTCTATGCCTTGTTGATTCTCTGTTTCCGCTTTTTCAGTCCAATGTATTTCTTAGTTTCTGGACGTATTCACTGATATCAGATGTTCCCAGCATAGAGAGATCCCAATTATTTGTCTCCAGCACACAGTCAGAAGCACCTGCCAGCTCTCATTAAATCTTTCAGTCTTATCTTTCAGTCAATATAGTGAGTACCCTCTGGATGCAACCCTTGTTATAGATTTTAATCATCTTGATTAGATGATCGCTTCTGATATAAAGTAAAACATGAGTTACTATAATCACCTAGCAACAACGGATTGCAGATTTGTATGTTTTACAGATCTTGAAATTTTCTAACATGTGTTCATTTCCTCACCAAAACAACCATTTGAGATAAAGCCAGTGTGGCTTTTCAAATAAGTCAACAATCAGAATGATAAAAGAGCTTTCTCTAGGAACTATAAGAGTTAGCAGCCAGAGATTTTGCATGATACCTTACTATTATAAATTAAAATAAAATAAAAACATATAAGTCATATATTAAAAATTACCCAACTATTTACTTTTGTATCAGGAACAAATCTTGAATACTCAACAATGCTCAAACTAGTACTTGAAAGGAGAAAAACAAAGATATTATATTAACAAGTAGATTTCAGTAATAATAAAATGACTAAAAGAAGATAACTTTAATTCTAATTACAGTTAAACTCTAGATCAAATAGTAGTTTATCTTGCGTTTCTTAGCGAGATGACACTGCATTCTTTATATGAAGATTTTATTAGATTATTTTTGTTGCTGCATACACTGACCAATTTCATGACATTTTGATTAATTAACAAGAAGGTTGTTTATGCAAATAGAAGGTTTGGGGTCTCGTTGTGGAGACGTCAGCATTTTGAACTAGGAAAACTTTGAGGTCATGTGTTATGAAAAGATAAAGTATGCTTCAGTGTTTCAGGAAGTGGCTGGCTTCATCAGTCTGTCTCAGGGAATTAATTTTCAGTAGTCCATCCCTGCTGAGACATCTGAAACCCGAGAAAGTCCAATTTCCTTCCTTCGTATGTGTCTAATAGAGTATGAATAGTTCAAGTGTCTGAGCAAAATCAGAGGCCGAGCCCCAGCCTCGCTTCCTGGGTAACAAGGAGGACAGTGCCTTCACCCCGCTGCTGACAGAGGGGCTGCATCTTCCTCTCCCCAGGAAAGGTTTTCATACCTAGGTGAGGTGCAAATTGCAGACAAAAGACAAGAGCCTGAGGGAAAAGCCTGGACTACTTGGCACAAGACAACTTTCTGCCCACTCTTTCACTTCCGCAAACGCAGAAGAGGAAAACACTCTTGACTGTTGGGGGAGGCCCCAGTGGCAATAGCTCCTTGCTGCCTAATTCCCCTCCTTTTGCACTCCTGGCAGAGCCCCAGGCTTGCAAACAGGTACAAATGTAGGAAATTTCCATTTAGGATTTTAAAAAGAAATAGGAAAGAAAACATATGCAATTTGTCGACTACTGTGAATTTCCTTGCAGCTAGCTACCAGGGAGACTGGGAAGAGAACTTCTCCAGAAGCACGTAGAATTCCAGGCCAGGCCTGGAATTCCAGGCCGGTGGTTCATCCATTAATAATCCCTAAGTAAGCATTTGCTATGTGTCCTGTTTAGGCCTCATGTATTGTAGATGAACAAACACAAGACCACTGTATGAAAGTTCTCTCCTTCTCTGAAAATCATTGAATATTATATGGTGAGTAGTCCGCCATATCTGTGATCACTTTGTCTCTTAGTATCCTCAGAAGTGATTCATGAAGGTTGTTCCCACATTCAATAGATCAACTTCAGTTGGAAACTTATCAGAAATGAGAATTCTCAGGGCTCCTCCCAAACCATCTGAAGCAGAAAATCTAAGGATGGCAAACAGGATTCTGTTTTTACAAATTCTCCAGGAGATTCTGACGTATGCTAAAGTTTGAGAACCATTCCAAAGTGCTGACTGTGGGTGGATTTGCATTATATTTCCTTGTCTTTGCAGTGCATTTATATGCTCTTGTATTTTCTGCATATGTGAGATCAAGGGGCACCTTAGAAGCCATGATAAACAGAACTTTACAAATGCTATGAGTACAAGAAAGATCATCCTCATGTACTAATTAACAGTCTCTCAAAATATGTCAGGAATCAAGCACTGGGCTTACCACCCCACTGTGGCAATAGATATATTTATTGCTTAGCTTTTTCCAAATTCAAGTTTCCTTACGTATCATCTATCGCGTTCTCATCATTAAAATGTTCCCATCATTGACCAGTTCTGAGGATTGGAAAAATGAAATGCATTTAGATAAAAAGATATAGTGCCTGGAATATTTTTATGGTCAATGTAGATCTACTTTTAAGTTCTATCATATAATTGAGTAAGAGTAGAAACAGCAAATTGCATTGTAGAAATGATGTGAAGCAGCTTATATTTGAAAAATGCAAAGACTGAGGTATTCTGCTTTCTGCCCACTCAGAGCTAGTGTAGAAAGTGGTATCTTGCTGGATAAAATCTCACCACAGATGTGTCTGACAAATGAACTAGACCTATGCTCTTCCACTCATGTATATCCCGGATCAGGGTTACACACAGGGTATTTTTGACCAGATTTCAGAGAGGAACAATGAAGATCCAACAGTGAACTCATAACCAGGACAATCTGGAAGACCAAGTCCAGACTGTCAAGGCAAATGCAGCAACAAAACTAGGCACAGTATCTTGCCCTGTGTCAGAACTCATTCCAGTAGCTCCAATCAGGCAAGTGTGAGAGAACCAGCTATGGCCTCAGGTAAAGCTGTGTCACCAGATGTTCTGCTACTTTGCAGAACAAAGAACTTTACCTCAATTCCCATCTGAGATCAACACTGGCGCACTGTTCCGCTTATCCCGTCCTCCAAATCATTGACAGCATGAAGTATGATAGACCATGTAATATTTAGGAACAACAAAGCTGAGGACAGGTGTCTGACCTACCTGGGGCTCCATCTCATGCCAAGGCGTCCCTGGCCAGCCCGGTGGAGGCAGATGTAAGTATCCTGTCGACGGCCACTATAATTTTCCAAGTGGAGACAACTCTTCCATAGAACCTCGGCCACAATCAATAGTCAATCTTTTTGCTTTGTATTTTGTACAGAGTAACTACAATGGAGCTAATGATGCATGTGTAATAACTATTTTCATTCCTTTATTATTTGATTATGATAACTTTATTTTTCATGCAGTTAAATTTTTTTTTTTTAAAGAACACCCATTTGGTTTCCATTGCCTTGGCAGTGAACTTTTCTCTTGGATCTACAGTGTGCTTTCAACATCAATGTAGGAGTATTTTCAATTTAGGAAATGTGAAAGTGCCACAGGGGCAAAAAAAACTAACAGCTAAGCAAACATACAAATCCATGGCATGACCTTCAAAACTGTCTTAGGACATGAGGCTTAAGTCAGACCAGTGACTGTCAACAGAAAGACACTTTCTCTACTTTGGAAAGTGTCTGAAAGTCTTGTGGGGGGGTCACCATACATAAGCTTGGGGGGCCTGCTGGAGAACAGTGAATATCAGGTGTGATGATGACGGAATTCCCTATGCCTTCTCTGTTAGGATCTGAGGCATTGCGACGCCCACACGGTGTGCACGAGATGGAGCAGAAAGGGACAAGAGTGTCTGCCTCAGAGCAGGGCATACCGTGTCCCGTTCCACACATTCGTTAATCACCACGGCTGTTGAGAAGAACGTGTTCAATGCTGCCATCTGCAGCGTGTGGTTTATAGACGTCAAAAGAAGAACCTATAATTGAAACCTCCACAGCCACCTCAACATGAACCCCATCCTGCCTCAGCTCACCCTCCACAGTCCATGAGCCTTGTGGGTCCCCGAATATCTACAAAGGCACACAGAGGGGTGTAGGGAGGTGGGTCACTGAGTCTCAGCATCACTTTCCGGGGTCCCCTCTGAGCGGGGTAGCCCCTCACTCCCTTCCTTATACACTCATCTCCTCTTCCTTTATGTTGTGTGCTTGATTCTAAACATAACACTTAGAAGAAGGAGAAATAAAATATTAAAATAGAGAGATGTAGTCTGAAAGCCTCTTCAGTGCTGTAACAGTGAAAGGAGCACCCTGCACACTCCCAGCATTAACTGTTGGCCTCCAAAATATGTAGTCATGTTGGTGTTAGCCAGATACTTTTATAAGCTGGGTTTAGCCACTGTTCCTGAACCTTGGCTGCCTTTACACAAAGTCCTTAGAGCTTCTTCAGATATTCCCAAGCACAGCTTTTAGAGCAAGGAGCTGACTGTGCAATTATAGTGCTATCTCGTTCCACTTGTGGTCTGTCCATTCCTGATTCATCAGGAGAGATGATACTCGTGCCAGCACCATCTGCGCACGCTTGCGCGCGCGCACACACACACACACACAGAGGCGTGCGCACATCCCTAAAGACACTGCTTTAACAAGCCTAGTCTACCTCACATATATGAGAGTCAAAATGTCAGATTTCAGGTTGTGTGAAACAAAGATCTGTGTGACCTCCCGGTCTGGGTGAATGGCAGAGCAGATCACAGCACAACCAGCTGAGCCAGTCACGAGCACTGCACAGGTTTCCTGTACTGTGGAGACGGCCAAAGAAGGTCAGTGTTGACCGTACAGGTCAGGAAAGCTGTCGGGGAGAAGATGGGGACACAGAGGTTACTTCAGAGAGGACAGCGATGCTGATTATGGGAACAGGGACTCTGCCAAGCTAGTGTCCAGGTCTTGAGGGATCTCTGTGTCCTTTTCTGTACTGATGCAATGGGTCTCAAACTCCACAGCAGCTCTTAGTAAGCATAAAAGTGACATCACTTTGGGTACGTTGCATGGTACATGCTAGACAAGGAGTGTTCTGACCCTTCCCATGCTCACAACAATCCTCAAAAGAAGGTGCTCCCTGGTACTGTTTCATAGCTGAGTAAACTGAGGTGCAAGGAGTTTTTCTATCTTTCTCAAAACCAACATGTTAAACACACTGGCATAATCAGAAGAAACTTGGGTTTGTTGGAAGTTTCCAGGATAGTGTAGATTCTAAACTAGTCCTGGTTCCATTCCTTGATTGCTTTGCTGCAGGGACACTAGTGAAACTTTACCTGGAGATACAAGAGAAATTTGTGAGGTGAGAGAGGGTGTGCACACTGTGTGAGACTGCAGCAAGCACTGTGCCACTACACACCACCACGCAGGGGACAGTGGCCAGCTCAGATACCCTGTGTCCTTGCACCAATGCTCACACAAGGAAAAACTCAAAATGCACATCAATGTACATTAACGCCCCATCAAATGTAATTCAAGATTTAAGAAGAGATTTGCGGGTGATCTTTCTGATTCCAGAGGTCTCATTTTAAGTCAGAACAAATCACATGGAGATTTGTTGAGCTGACTGTTATCTTGATACAAGTCTACAAACGGGCAGGCAAAGAACCTTCTGGAGGACAGGTTTGTCTGTTCTGGTCTATGTGGCCTATGACCTGGGAAGAGTGTGTCGTCTTTAAATCACAAACACATTCACTCATGAGATGGGAGGACAATTTCTATGAACTCACACAGAACACCCAGTGTTCATCAATTTTGCCATTCATTCAAATGTGTATATTTTGACTTTTGTAGAATTCCCAGTGTATTTGAAAATAATGCATTTGAAAATGTAAAATATGCAAAATAATATTAAATTCTCAACTGTCTTCTTTCATGATTACACATCTTATTCATTTGATAAAAAGGCTAAACAGGTTTTAAAAGAACACTGCATTTGACCTCCATGTATTATTCCCCCTCCTCTATCAATCACACAAGGAGAAGAAAAATATGCATATAAATCTGTTAACGCTATATAGGTTGGGCATACAAGCCAATTTCTGGTTGTAGAGCAAAAAGCAACTCTACAGAGCACCCTTTTTGGATAAATGTCCCATAATATGATTTTTTTTTTTTTGAAGCTGGGATCGAACCATGACCTTGCACTTGCCAGGCAGACATTTGTGCTGCTGAGCTAAATCCCCAGCCCCGTAATATTATTTCTTTGTAGAACTTGCTGAGAACCAGGATATAACAGGAAATAAAACCTTAAATCTTGTACTTAGGGAGATTTGTGTGTTTTTACAAGGTATATAACGACCCTAAATTTCACACAACAGCAAGTCTACTGTGAGTTTAAAATTTGCTTCATTTCTACTTTGTGTCTGTGTTTCATTCTGTCAAGTATCTGTATATTTTCTTCAAATAGGATCAATGCCTTTTCTTATAGATTTTTGCATCTCATGACTTTATTAGGTGCTGAAAATGTTTAGTAAAAAGAAGCAAAATTGTCCAGTCTACAATTGTGATTCTCTGTAAGAGAAATTTATAAGTTATTTGCCATTCTTGTAATCTGAGCAAGCTCAGGCACTGGAAATACTGTATGATGGCATCTTTATTTAAACATAATTGAATCAGATATGCTTTTCACTGTCTTTGGAGAGAATAGGTAAAAACAGAATTCATGCTTGTCCTTAGAATGATTTGTCATTCAAATACCAACCAATCAATCAATTGGACTTTTTTAAAGACCTACCATTATATAAAGGTATAATATGAAAGCATCACCCCAGACTCACAATCATACAGTGATGAGTAAGATACCGTTTCCAGCTTCACTCTACTTGAAAAGACAAGGCTGAAATCTGTCAGCAGATAATTAGCTGTAGAAATAGTGGGTAACTGGTGCAAAAATAGCAGTGAGATATGTATAAGTCATCAAACCAAAGGGGTTCTAGGGGCATGAGGTACCCCATTACTGTCGTCTGAGCTGAGAAACTGATCTAAAAGTTAGTGTATCTGCAACACTGGCGAATCTGACCCAAAACGTGCTGATGAACACACACGCAGCTCTTTAAAAAGTCTTCTTTCTTTCTTCTTTTTCACAAAGCAAGTTGTCAGTGAGAGCCACAGAAAGTAAAATGTTCTCTGTTAGTGTGTCACTGATAACATTTTCTAATTAGAGCAATTAATTTTACAGTGTTAATGCATGCCATGATAATTCTGACTAAAGAATCAACTTGGTGAAATTTTTCCCAAATTTCAGAAGCAGGTTTTGTTTTATGGATAAATGACTAAAAATCTATCAACACATGTACACCAAAAATAAATTTGACTGAAAGACTAGATATGCAGCAAGCAGGGGACAGGATAGTGAAGTGATACACAAACCACCTTGTATATAGATTATCTCATGGACCTGATATCATCTAATCACCGATAATGACCAAGTGGGAGTCGATTACTGCATCTCAGGATAATCGTTCATTATTTGGGACAACTAATTGCCTGCTTCACCAGACACAAGGGAATACATTTTAACAGGATGAACAAACCATAACTGAAGTTACTCTGGCTCAAATTAAAATGCTGTTTAGTTGTTGTTCATTATTATGTGTGTTGAATACTGTGTCTTTACCTAAGGGATTATGTGAGGTTTGTAATATTTATAAAGAGAACAGCTACTCATCTCAGAACCATTTCAAGAGTATGTATTATTTATTTCTTGATCTCCCCCTCCAATGTTCAATATCTTTTAGAACTGTGATTAATAAAACATTCCAATTTGAACAGCGTGAGTTCTGTTCATAAAACACAGTTGTTCGGCCTCTCCCTGTGCAGTTGTCAACAGCCAGAGGACTTAGCACAAAGAAAACACATAATCAGCATCAGGTATTTTGAATTAAAGATTTGGGGGATGTGGTTCATTCAATTCTTTGCTTCATCATTTAGTGGGATTTCTCAAGCAGGAAAAGCCTGGGAAATAGGGAGATGTACACTGAAAGGTGATGTGTCAAGCTTAGTTAAAGCTGTGTTAAAGCTTTTCATTCAAGATCTGTCAAGAAATCATTATCATCTCTTTCTCCTACTTTTTTTCTGAGTTTCCTTCTTATAACTGTGGTTTAATGTATTATTAATAGAAGAAAAAGGAGTCAGGAGAACCAGACAGTTATTGTGTAGAGAAGCTGCAATCTCAGGTTTGGGTGGAAGCTCCAGGAGTTATTTCATCCATCTTTAATAAATGTAGGTGCTGGAGAGAATACGGGCGGTGGCAATGTGAGCCACTGTCATGCAACGGGAGGTCGTCTTTGGAGTAATTCACTTATCCCTCATTTTATGCAATGCATTGGAATGAATCCACAAAAATACTGTTCTGTTTCAGGCATAACATGGCATTTTGCATTCTACCTAGGAAAGGAACTGTGAAGAAGCAAGCCAGCTGATTAACAGGCAGTTACCTGGGGTCTTCTTTGTGAGCTTCTCCTCAGGAGAGGTGGACTGTCCCTGCCAGTAAGGCCACTGTCACCTGTCAGAACAAAAAGGCAATGTAAAAGTCAAAAGTGTTGTTATATTGCCATCAGAGATTAAAGGTCAAGGTTTAAAAAGTAGTCTTGAATTCTTTTGTTGCTGAGTCCAAAAGCTGAGGAGGGGGCTATGAATACCTCTCCTCCTACCCACTTTCAGTGAACCTTATAAACTGAGATAAACAAGTTCCTTTCACCTGGTCACCTCCACCAAATGCATAAATAATAATTTCTCCCAGGCCATCAGCATCCAATTCCTTCCACTACTCTGTGTTTAATTCTCTGGATAGTGAACAAAATACCAGGCCCTGTGGTATTCTGTGGCCTCAACTTTTACCTCAACTTTTATAAAAAGTATTGAAAAACTGTAGTTTTAATATGTGCAAAAAAATTGAAGTGCTTTCCCACAAAATATTTCATTTGATATTCACAAAGCATAAAGCTGTGTTAAGTCATGCATCGCGCTACTGCAGTCATGTTGGTAGGTGAGACCCGGGTGCTCCGAGCATGCTTTCCCTGCAGGACCCTGGAGGAGGTAGAACTCAGAGGCACTGCTCTGCCCGCCCCTCTGCTTCTTTAAACTAGCCGAGCAGCTGTTTTGGATAATCCCTGCAAGGTTAAAATAACCTCCATGTTTTGGCGAAAATAGAAAATTCAACGCCAGTAGGTATTACATACCAACAAAGCCCTCCCAGCTTACTGCAAACGTGTCTAGATCATAGCTTTTATAACAGGGAAGGAAGAAGAGGCCTTAAACATAGGGCAATGCCATTTCTCTCACTTCACCTAGTTTGTGTTTCAGGTGGTAATATTCCAGAGAAATGGCCTGTGGCAAATCCAGAAGTGAAAATGCAACTAGTTTTTATGGTCTTCTTAAGCTGCCATTTTGCTCAGTGATTTAAATTCAAATGTTCAGCTGCTTTCCAGACTCCAGCTACACCTCATCTGCCAATGCACTCAGGATTTAGCTCGGCCACGATGCACAAGCACATCAGCTTCTGACCGAAATGAATGCAGCAAAACAGCAGCAGAGTTGTGAAAACTCAGTGGCACAGCTGGGCTCCCTGGAGCTGCCGGGAAGTGGGTTGGAAGCAGTGCTCTTAGGGGAGATTGTGACCTGCAGCCAGGGTGCACTAGCACAAGTGTGTCTGGCGAACTCACGCCCAGGGCTCGGGTGCCAAGGCACTGCAGCCCCTGCAGGGATGACTGTGTTTACTGTTGCTGGATCTGAGAGAGATTCAAAGCTATCCCAGGACTAGATTCAGTACAAAACACTCATGGAAAATGTCCATCACACGTTTTGCATCTGGCCAAATTTTCAACAGCCTGTCACGAGGTCAACACATAAGAATAAACAGGTGAGGAGCGTCTGTCTCTCCACTTCAGAGGACTTCTTTCTTCACCTGGCTTTATCAGTGTAGTGAACATTTTAAATTAACATGAAATAATGTTAGTTCTTTCTGTTGCACTGATCAACTCAGGATTAGAAGTAGCACTTTCATACTTTTACCACTTTTTTAATATTTGGAGCTAGTGGTCTCTTTTCTTCTAGTCCTTTGCAAAAACACCTAATGGGTTATTGTGAACTGTGGTCATCCTTCTTGCTGTGGAACACTGGAAAATATTTCTTTTATTCCATTGTGTTTTGGTATTCACTATCCAATATTTGTTGGCTGTCATGGAAATGGGTTGTGTGTACAGCATGGGCAACAGAAAAAGCCAACACGCTGATGTCAAAGCATTTTTTATTTGAGATAACCAGATTTAAAATAAAATACAAAACCCTTCACATTCTGCATCTCTTGTCACAGAAAACCCTGATAAGCAGGTAGAAGCTCAAGTTCCAATTCAGAGACCAGGGTTTAGCCCAAGTCAATTCTGTCAGTGAGACACTTTGTGAAGAAAGTGTTTTCCCAGCGTCTCTTTCCAGGATCTTCAGAGCTGCCATATCTAACTATACTCCCGATCCCAGTTCCTTTTTCATCCATGCAGTCCTACTTGTGAGCTTCAGGAAAATATTAAAGATATGGATTCATGGACAGGGTACTTTTAGGCTTCCAAGGAAGCCAATTATTAGCTAGTGTTTGTTACTTTTCAACTTCCGTGTGGGATGAATGACAGCCATGATTTTTTTTGGTGTTTTTACCAGTGATTATGGAGCTACAGGGGATTAACCAGTTTCAAAGCAGCCATGTAGGAATTGTAAAGTCCCTTCCTATTCTGAATGGCCATTTATCATATCCAGCAGCCTTGCACACTCAGCTTTCCCAATCCTCAGGTTCTGCACCCAACCAACCCTGGATCAAAAATAGCCAAAAAGAAAAGAAAAAAATTGAGCCTATACTGAACATGTGTAAACTTTTATTTCCATTATTCTCTAAACAGTATAGCATAACTGCTATTTAGAAAACACTTACCTTCTATTAGGTATTATAATTGAGAAATGAATTAAATATATGGAAACATTTGAGTAGGCTTTATGTGAGTTCCCTGCCATTTTGTAGAAAGGGTTTATGTATCTGAGGATTTTAGTTCCTAAGAGGTGGAAGGTGGTTCTGAAACTTATCTCTCGTCAGTACTGGAGGAGAACCATACTGAGGGATCAAGGGAAATAAGTACCTAAACCTCTCGGAGGTTGCTGTCCAATTTTCTGGTGATTCCTAAAAGTTAAATCCTAACAGGCAACAGAATAAGGGGACCTTGTCAAAGCACTCTTTAAATAACAACCTACTAGATTTCAGACCACCACAGAAAAGAGTGAGGAGAGTCAAACTGAGAATATATAGCCGCAGAATCCCGGAGGTGTTTGGAAGACATGATTAAGCCACAGTGGGTTTAGAAGCATCAGTATATCTTTGGAGACTGAGTCCCTAGAATCTCAGCTTCCTATTCTACATTCATGCGCTGGACAATTTCTTCCCTTCCTATGTTTTAAATGCCATCTATATTCTGCTGACACCCAAATTTCCCCGATCTTGACTTCAGTCATGTACTGGATCTCTCCATGAGGATGTCCAAAGCATGTACTAACCCTTGTGGAAATCTTATTATACCCATTGGCTCAGTACCCACCACTAGCCAGCTCCTCATTTCCCCATCAGTTAGTACTAACATCATTCTTCTATTTTCTCAAGGCAAAAATCAGTAACTGAAAATTTCCCACTTCACATTCATCTACAAGTCTGGAGTTGAGATGGTTTGTTTCAGTGTGTAATCTTCCCTCCTAGGTAATTGTCAAGCAAGCCTCGATGGACAAGTGTCATAGAACATCTCTTTCTGATGTACTCCCTCTCTCCACCAATACAGTCATTGCTTCCCATAAAATTAATGACCCTTGTGTTTTAAAAGACCTGCTTAGGTTCCTGTAACTTTTAGATTACATTAAAAGCTCTGGATCCTGGACCCACAAGTCTGGGTTAGCTCCATCCTATCACTTAGGGTTCATCTTTGCTTTTCCTGTCCTCCGTCTACTCCAGGCCAAATCTCTTTCTATTGTTTGTTTCTCAAAAACACTAAGGTGGTTCAGTGTCAGGCTTTCTCCTTCCACTTACTACCTTTTTCCCTGGGAAGCCTGCCCCGTAGATTCCTCCACTCCAAACTGATGTTAGAATTTGATTGTAATAACTAATTTCTTCCTTCACTTTATCTATGACCCATTGATCATTCAAGGTCCGTGTTTAGCTTCCAAGTGTTTGAATAGTTTCTGCAGATTCTTTGGCCATTTATTTTTAGCTTCATTGCACTATGCTCTGATAGGATACAAAGGATAATTTTGATTCTATTCCAGTTACCTGAGCATGCTTTATTGATTGTTATATGGTCTATTTTGGGGAAAGTCCCATGTATTGTTGATAAGAAGGTTTATTTTGTTATCAAATGGATAGGACAATCTGTAAATATCTATCAAATTCCTTAGTTCTAACTCTGATATTTCTTTGCAGATTTTTTTGTACAGTCGATCTGTTCATTTATGAAAGTAGGTACTGAGATCCCCAATTACAACTGTACTAGTGTTAACTTTCATTTCTACTAGTATTTCTCTTATGAAGTTGGGTGTGCAAGTATTGATGTTTGCAATTACTGTCTTTTCCTATTGCATTGTTCCCTTAGCTAATATGTAATGAACTTTTCTCCTCTGATCAGTCTTAGTTTGAAACCCATTTTGTCTGAAATTAGCAGAGCCACTCACTCCTGCTTCTTTTGTATATTTGGGTTGCATGGAATATTTTCTAACCTTTGATTTTGAATCTATAAGTTTATTTTCTAATAAAATGTGTTTCTTGTATACTGAATATCACTAGGTTTGTTTCTTGGTCCATTTTCTGTTTTTTGATTGGGGAAATGAGAACATTCACATTGAAAGTTATTACCGAGAAGTACCGATCTATTCTTGCCAGTGCATTGTTTTTCTATTGGTAGTTTGTTATTTTCTTTTCCTTTTGCTTAGCTGGTTACACTGCCAGGCATGCACATTCTTTTTGGCATTGTTGGCTAATTACAGGGTATCTTGTAGGATATCTTTGTGAATGTTTTGTAATGCTGGTTTGGTGGTCATGAATTTCTTGAGGTCTTCCCTGTCATGGAAATACCTTCTTTCTGTATGAACTTGGAAGGAAAATTTTGAAGGAGACAAACACATTGGATGTGGCTACTGTTCAGAACCTGGACAGAGAAGATGGAGAAGCAGCTTGTCTGTGATGTAGCTTATTGACAGAAATCACTTGGGCTAAATCTTGGTCTATAAGTTGGAATCTGGGCTTTTGCCAGCTCCTTAACACCATTCAGGGACTTAAGGGACAAAAGCTGTAGAATTTGAATTTGTTTTATCTTGAACCTGGTTATCTAAAAATAAAGTATTCTAAAGTCAGGAGGGCAGCTTTTTCTGCTGTTTATTCTGTGTGCACGACCTTCCAACATCAACACATCGAGGGTACAGACCACTGTGCTGCTTCCAGAACATAATGAGAACAGATAGGGCATGTGTTTCTCCCTGAATAGACAGGACCCAATGAATTATTATAAATGTCAAAGAGAAATTTTATGCACTTCATTTTTAATCATATCAATGAGGCAAGTGTGTTACAGGAAGTATGTCCAAAATTGAATTAAAACAAGAGGAGGTAGGAGGCAAGATGCTGTAGAAGAGAGCCAGAAATGATGCTTCAGGTATGATGTCAAAAGTAATAAAAAACTATAGTGAAAAATCCTGTACTAAAGTTATTAGTGAGGAACTCATTAGTGATGACTGAACAGATTCAAGAAAACGTATAAAGTTAAACTCTTTGATTTCATTTTGGCAAAGAGTAAGATAAAACAATGAAAAAATGATTAACGGATGAGTTGAGAAGTTGGGGTGAATAATGATGACATTCTGTGAGTCACACAAAAAAGAAAAATCACATTTGGGGGTGTCATTAGCTGGGTTTAAAATATGAGCTTTTAAAATTTCTGTGATACAAGAAATAACCATGAGAGTCACAAATGAGAATAAACTAAAAACCTTCTGCACAACAAAGGAAACAATCACTAAAGAGAAAGTCTACAGAACAGGGGAGATCTTTTGCCAACTATACCTCAGGCAGAGGACTAGTATGTTTAGAACATATAAAGAACTTGAAAAATTACACCTTCCCAAATAAGAGGCCCAATATAAAAAAGGCAAGTAAAATGAAAGAACACTTCTTGGAGGAAATACAAATGGCAGAACATGAATAACTGTTCAACATTAGAAAAATGAAAATTAAAACAATGCTGATTGCATCTTACACCAGGAAGAATGATGGTCAGCAAGAGAGCGATGCTGGCACAGCTGCAGGGAAAGAGGACTGTGCCCACATGTTTTGGTGTGAATGTAAATTTGTATGACCATTATGGAAATCAGTGTGGAGATTTCTGAAAGAATTAAGATTAGAAATTCATCTGGCCCAGCTATTCCTCTTCTAACTATCTTCCTGGAAGACGTCATGTTACTGTGGTAGGTGCATAACGAAGCTTACAGCAGCACCATCTGTAACAGCTACATCTTGGAAGTAGCCTGTAAGTCCATCAGCAGAAGAACAGATAAAGCCAATGTGGTATCTGTACGTAATAGAATACGACAGCTATGGTGAAAGGAGAATTCAAGACATTTGTAGGCCAACATGTATACCTGGAACATACAATTTTAACTCACAGCAATCACACAAGCTTAAATATGGTATGGTATCCCCCCTCCCCGCCCCGCTAGCAAGTGACAGCCGGAGATCTGAGCATGTCTTGCGAGTTTGACTATATACGATATAGCAAATAAGTGGGATTTTCTTCTGCCATCTCTTTGAGGGCAAATACTTTTATCTCTGTTTTGCTCTGTTTTGATCAATGGTATTGTCCTATTCAATATTCTGTTCTTGTAGTTTCGGTATTTCCTTCGCTGTTGCTCTGCCTGATTGAAGGAACAACTATTGTGAAGAAACCAGATGTACTGTTGTGCCTGTTGCTGTTGTCCCGGTGGCCTGCTGTGAGGTTCTGTGGCAATTTCACTGCACTGCCTCAGTTGGCTATGTCCCGTCTTGTTCTGCTGTACTTTACTACCTTCAAAGTAAAATAAATAAAATAAAAAATAAGAAAAAAATTTTTTAAAGTAAATAACAACAACAAAACAGATCAGTAAGATATTGAGCAACATGACACATGATATAACTAAACAGATAATGGACTTAAAAAGCAAAAGGAGGAAAAGCACATGCTCTAAAGGATATAACTGTATGTATATTTAAAGGTGTAAGAATGGTAATTATGTTGCTAAGTTTTTGTTGGATCAGAGAACGAAGCTGATTACAGCCTCATTGTTCCAATGTCCACTTTGTGTGCTTTGATTTTATAACTTGAACAACTACATCCAGGAAGACAATATGTCATGTATCAACTGGATTTCTTACTGTTTATTTTTTTTTTGAAATTCTGTATTATTTCTACCCTTTTTTTTCTGTTTTGCTTTATTTTTATCCTCTCCTTAAATAAGATTTTAAAAAAATAAATTTAAAAAGGGGATGGTATCTCTCCTTTCAGTGAACCTAGATGCAAATAAAGAGCAAAAAATACAGGATTGGTAGGAACAGGGGATAGCTCCTTTGTAAACAGGAAGTGGTGCAGGAGATGGACAAGGAGCTGGGGGTGGAAGGAAAAACGCAAAGACTGGGGCTACGCTGATTCCCACAATGGGCGTCAACGTGACGGGCCGTAAACATGAACTAAAATCAGTAGCAATGATCGTGACAACTGGAAAGAGAATTTAGACACAGAGGAGGGTGGAGGGGGAAGGGATTAAAAAAGAATCAAGGGGTGTTATGTACACGTCCCTACTCCCTAAAATGAACTCGAACGTCATGTACTGCAGACATATGCTCATAAAAAAGAACAAAAAAAGAGCAAATGAATCAGGAAAAAGCACTGCAGTATGTCTGGTTAGAAATTTTTAACAGCAGTTTACATTTACCAATGTGAAGCTCCGAAGTTAGAACTAGAAATGCAGGCTGGGTGTCATAGACCAAGTAGGTCTTCGGAAACAAAAGAATGGATTAGATCCCTGGAAAGTACAGCGTGAAAGTTCATGTGCACTGAGGGTTAGACCCTTGTGATGGTAACGTTTAAGCTGGGGCAGGAAAACAAGTCCCGGCGGAAAAGGGACTGGCCAAGACTGTTAAGTCTCTCAGCCTAAAGTTGGATAAAATGTTCACAACATTTGCCAGTCAGGGAGCTGCCGAGATCTGGGCCATGGGACAGCACAGGCGGGTGGCTGAGCAAGCAGGTCACTGCTTTAGGTGCAAAGGAAAAGTGAAGAGAACATACTAATCCAGTAAATGGAAGCTCTTAGAGGACCGCCACACAGAGCGTATGGTAAAAACAGGCTTTGAAGGGAGTAGGGTGGAGAAAGGGCCTCTTGGGGAGCAGTGGCGGGGATTTCCAATGCCCCAGGCTGGCAGCATTGGCGGTGTCTCTCAGAGGAGCATTCAGGGCCCAGGGCCCGGGTGGTGGTGGCGTCACCTAACCCGCCTCCCTGGTGACCCTAGCACAGGCTTGTGTGCCTACTCAACTCCTAACTCTCCATCTACTTGTCTTTTAGACTAAAAAACTGATACCTTGTTCTCCATTTCCCAGACCAATGAAAGCTTAATGTAATTAATTTAGGATTTAGGAAAACCAACTTAAATTCTCCGCTGTGAGTCATCCAAAAGATGCGTGAGCTCTGACCACTGCCTCATCCGGTAGCCCGGGTCACTCTATTTGTGACATTTCCATCTCAGCACAGGGCTCTGGGGGTGGTAGAGCAGGGGAAGCTTGAGGGTCAAGCACTCTATCATCAACACTTTGACCAATAATAATATATGTCAGTCCCTGCTCATGTTTTATTAAATAAAGCTTATCCTGAAGCCTTTGAGAACTGTGAACTGAGCTTGACAATATGGAGCTTCTGTGATATAATCACTGATACTATTGTCTCTTCTATAATATTTCAGGGCAAAAATTAAGATTTTAAATGCTCAGAGAATATAAAAAAATCATGCATTTGCTCCTGTAGTAAACATATTATATATCTAACACCATATAGGATGGTAAAGATAAAAGCAATAAGGATTCTGTTTTAAAGTATTTAAGGCCTAATGTAGGATAGAAGTTACACAGGGACAAAGAACCTTGTTTATTTATTTATTTGCTTATTTATATATTTATTTTACAATGGAGGGAGTAGAAAAACAACATCTGTTTTCTAATTGTCCAATTATTCTTCTTCAGATGTTTGCTTACATATTTCCTTCTCCACAAAGGAGTCCTTGATTATTGTCTTCAATATTGCACAACAATCAAGTCCTCCTTCTCTTTGTTCCAATTAATTTTATGGCAAATTGCTTATTAATATATGTGCTACTTGTCTACTGTCTAATTTCCCACAGCGCATTATATGCTAAGGGAGGGAAGAATGTTTTGTTTTTCAACTCACTGTTGTTTGACAGTCTCCATAATAATATCTAAGATATTGTAGCCTTAATAAGTATGCATTAAATTAGAAACTTAAAGGAAATTATCAAACTATAGATGAGAACTGATAAACCATGTGATTTTGGGGGGCAGCATTACTTTAAAGGCATGAGCGGTGGTCAAGGCAGGTGAGGGGTACACTGGACATTAGACTTGCTAATGTTCACAGAGGCTTTCTGGGAAGAAAATATGTCAAAGCACCATGCTGTCATCAAAGGAAGTGACTGGTTGGCTAAGAGCAGGAAACATGAATCAGAGCAGAGGATAATTATGCTGTAGCCCTCGTGACCACCTAATGTGACCACAGTCTCTGAAGTTATGTCCTTAAAGTCACTCCGAATGTCCAACACACTCCCCAAGATGACGGCATTTCTGAAATGACGTACAACCTTCCGTGCTGAGGAGCAGAAATGTTCAGGGTATCGGAGAGGACAGGTAAGCTCAGGGCCGAGGAGTAGGCGAGGAAGGTGGTTTCGTTGCTGCCATTATTTTATTTGCTTGTGTGATTGTTTGTTTTTGATGGCCCTCAGCCAGCCAGGTAAAGCAGAACAAGAACATGCTGCAAACTTGGTTGGAAACCTAGTGACCCTCACTACAAATGTCATCTCCTTTCCTCACCGTTTTCCTCACTGTTGAGAAGGCATATGTATGTAGCATTCCCAAGATAATTTTATTCAGGCATTAGTTGAATTTGCCAAGCGCTAATTAACTGATTGTCCAAAGTGAAAAAAGCAAGTGATTTTCTGAAAAATATAAACATACCAACTGCGATGTGTAAGGGGAAGGTATAGTGGGGTGTTACCATTTCTTAATAAATCACCCTGCTTTTTGAAATCAGAACATAGTAGACACTCAGAAAACTTTCACTGGATGAAATTTTAAATGAAAAATGCACAGGCAAAAATATCACTGTTATTGTCTCCTTTGAAACTAATCTTAAAAATCAGAATCCTGAAAAGGAGCGTTCCATCAGACGGCTTCGTGCATTCGAGACTGCCAAGAGACAGGCTTACTGTTTGCTTCAGGTGTGTTGTTCAGGGACAGTAGACAGGTACTAACTGGTTTCATTTCCACACTATGACTTGATGGCCTTTGTGCAAGATGCAGCTGCTAATTGGCAGCTAACTCACTTTGATGACAACTTTGGTGTGCTGGAGGAACATAGTTCCATAAACTGCCATATGATTGATAGATTTGACCATGACTGGTTTACGTATAGGTTGCTATTTTGCTGTGGCAGGATTCACCATCTCTGCCCTGTGTGGCTGATGGGACCAAAGCTCCTTCTCTCTCTCCCCTTCATGATGATGGTAATAACAATGTGTATGCGGTGTGTGCTTCGCAGTGCAGCCAGGAGAGACAAAGCCCAAGAGAGCCCACGCTGCCATCAGAGTGTTTACTGTGAAGCTAGAACAAAGTGCTATAATTTCAAAGATGCTGTTAAAGGCATCTTGTCTTACACAGAAGCACTGAAGAACAAATCTATTAGGTACAAACTTTGGTCAGATCTAGTAGGTGCTCCACTCTTAACAGAGGTCAGTAATGTTGTTTTCAGTCGCTTTATGTCTGAAAGCATCTACAACAGCTTTGCTAAATCCCAAGGAGCTAGGTTCCCAGTGGATCCATGGATCCTACACGGGAAGCACCCCGCTGCTTTCATTTCTAATGTTCACATTGATAAGACACTGCAGAGAATCACTACTGTTGTCAGGGCCTCCGTTCTGTCATCTTTAAATTTATGAAATACGAAACTTGGGTTCCCAATTAAATTCTGCTTTAACAGTTCTGAAGTCGCAGGCAGCATGTGTGATGGAGGAAAGATGAAACATGTAAGAAAATTCTTCCGTTCCAAAGTGCGTGGGGTCAATGCCAAGGGAATCTGGGCCCCTAGAGGGATTTCTACAGTGCTAATCACGCAGGACTCTAATTTCAGGAGAAAACGTGATACAATGCTAAACCGCTCCTTGGTCCCAGCTCCCCAGGGAAACGAACCCACGAAAGGTAAAGATCTTTTTATAGAAATTTGTCATTCAACTCTTCCTGTCAATCAATAAAACATTACGATAATAGAGATTACGCTATTAAAGTTTACTCCATAGAACTTCAAAAAAGCAGTTGCTCTAGTTAGAAACCTCCACTACACAATGTGCTGCCCCTCTGCCTGCCTCCAGAGGAGAGGACAGGGGCTTAGTCTTCCTCAGTAGCCAGGTTCCTCCTTCTGAGCACTCCCTGGAGCGTGTGCTGGTGACACAGCTGGGTACCAGCCAGGCAATACCAGCCAGGAGTGCGTCACAGCAGAGCTCAAAGAATTCTCTACCCCGCCCCCATTTTTACAAATTCTGGCTTTGTATGCCCTGTGTATGTAACTGGGGAGGGGTTTCACATTTTTCCTAGACTTTCCAAAAGATCCATGTCAAAGTTTTCAGAAATCACTGAGCTATCCCAAGTGACATAGGTAGCTATGACTGTGTGACTACAAACAGGTGCTAGGAAGCTTACATCATTTTTATCATCCCACAATCTCCAGACAGGAAATTCATGGCAGACTGCGTTTCAAAAGCATGCTGATTTGGAACTACAGAAACAATGACCGCTCTTGCCGATTGAAGAACTGCTCAGCTAAGGAACTGAGTTGTGTGGGGTTAGCTAGTTACAACCCCCATGTCCACTTTCCATGACCTCACACCTCTCTTGGTTCCCCTGAGGTCTTTCACGATGCAGATTTGCTGCCTGGGTGTCTCTGTTCACCTTGGAGCCTGGCTCAGCCATCGTTCCGAATAAGCTAAACTGTGCGATAAGCTTCCTTTGAGCAGAGGCACAGTGTCATATCTGAACCTGGCATTTGAGGCTTTTTGCAAATTCAATTACAAGGTAACTGGAAAGAATGATATTAATTAGCGATATAAAATGCTAAAGTAATTAATAACTCTGAACACGTCAGCCCCCTGAAAGGACAGTGTCCACCCTAACTCACTCCCACTCCCCACCAGCCCCTCAATCTTGGTGACTGTGTTCCTCTAAATTCCAAAACTGCAAACACAACACTTCCTCACAGCATGATTTATTACTGCAAACCCAGCTCTGCTGGGCCTCTCTAGTTCATTATTAATAAGGTTTCTGTGAGGTCGCCATCAAATGTCAACAAGAAACAAGGTTCTAGAGTGAAGAAAAAAAAAAACAACAACAAAAAATTCTTGGTTGTTGGAGGGAAAAGTAATTTTTTTTCTAAAAATTTTGAAGAAAAATTACATTGCCAATTTGGTGTGTAAAGCGTGACTTTTTATAAATTTTTTTTAATCCAGATAAAATAGTTTGTCACCATACTGGGACACTGCTTTGGATAAGCAGCTACCTGTTTTTTAGTAGAATTTGAGATTTTTTTCTCATTATTGTGCTTTTTATTTCATCTTTCATACTGGGAGATGTTGGGTGTGTGGCTGGAAATTTGCTAGGAGTCTGGGAAAGATTTATATAACTGGGAGGATCCCAGTTATACCATGTCTTAAACAAGAGGTTGGTTTTGCAAGGAAGAACTTGCATAATACCCCATAATGTACAGGTGTCTTTTAAGAAGTATACCTAGTTGAAAATTATCCAGAGTTGATTGAGAAGCTATTATAGACTCAGTATTTTGATTTTAATGAAAATTAAAAAGTATTTACCTCAAGAGCTCTGTATTCATAAGCTTAGAGACTACTTGAAAAAAATAGGAATATTTGCATGCACACTGAGAAGGATCATGGGCTCAGCATCCTCAGGGGTGCTCAGGGAAGGTGTTCTCAGAGCCTGGAGGCTGAGTAGCAGAGCAGAAGACAGGCACACAGTCCAGCCCACCGAGCAAAGTGCAAACATGGCCACAAAGACCTCAGGGAAGAGGAGGCAGACAGAAACATAACGATAAAATGCCACCAGTACAAAAGATACGTTTAAAATCATGGGCTGAGATGAAGATATTTGTCTGTGACAGTCTGCTTCATAATTGGTACAAACTGGGAGCTAAAGTGCACACGATGAATAGACAAGCGAGGGCGAGGGTAGAAAGGCAGCTGGATGTTTTGTCTTGGCTTGGTTGACTTCAGCCTTTGTTTATGTCCTTATTACTGCATTTGCATAACCTTAGGAGCTCGGATTTGATAAAGAGAATCATTCCCTGCATCTGTCAGATCTGACATCAAGAATTCTAGGTTTTCTGCTTATCAGATGACTGACCTTGTTGTAATTCATTGTATCAACCACCTAACCCTTATTTTAAACCTGCAATATAATTTTTATTAATGTTACCATTTTATTGTGAATACTAAACCAGAGGAGATTGGCAGTTATTCTAATGATTGATAAATTATAATTTAATATTGAATTTAGATGTATTAAGACAATTTTATTAGGAACATTGTTCACAAGTGGCTCCCGTTGATAGATGTAAATTATTCTGAGCTGTATGGATTCCTGTCGGTGGGAAGAGTTGGCAGAGGATTGTGATAGGCACCAATGAATATGTAGGAAGTTAGGCTCTGAATTCTTAAGCCCCAGAGACATCAGTGCTGGGGCTAAGGTTTGATCATCACCTGTAAGTACATGGAGCAGAAGGAAAGATCATCTAATCTTCCTGTCTTGATAATTCTCCTTTTATTTTATACTTCTTTTTTAAAAACCTAAAGCATAATACCATGTCCTGTGGCATTTATCATGGCTTTACCATTGGAAATGATGTGCTGTGGGAAATTATAGCCTTAGTCTGGCATCCAGTTCTATGGATGTGACCTTGCTGAGTAGTTTGGCATGGTTGTCTCAGTGTTATCTAAGAACATTCTAGATTTGCTGGATAACACACAGCTCTCAGAGTTCCTAGAGTGTTTTGCTTTGTGTCCAAGTCCTCATTCTTCACTGGGTTGGTGACTTCTGAAGTTCTTGTGACTCAGCTTGGAGACATGATGTCATAGAAGCAATGGCTTGTATGAGCAAGCAACTCCTTCCTTTATATTCCCCGCAATGTTCAATGAATTTATCCTCATCCCTGTGACGGTCTGGTTGGCGAATTATTTGAGCTGTTGAACTGTCATTTCACAATGAAATTAAGGACCTATACAGAATCTATACAGAATTTTTCTCTGGAATTTATTCTACCTTTTGGTAACCACTCTATGTGTAATGTGAGGTATTGGATGACTATATAAAGTTATAGTAGTTTCATGAAGAGGAAATTGGTGAGAAGTCAGGGCTAGGAACAGAGTTACTACAGAGAGAGACTACACAACCCACCGTCAGTCAGGGGAGAGCAAACAAGGCAGAAGAATCCAAGGAAAAACTGTCTGCGAGCTAGGGACTGTGCCTCGTTCTCCTGTACTCACAATCATCTCTCCGTCTCTCTCACCCATCTCCATCAACCTATTATCTATCAGTCATCTAACATTTATCAACTTGATCAATCTGTCATCTATCTTTCTATTATCTGTCTGTCTGTCTGTCTGTCTGTCTGTCTGGGCAAATGGCACAGCTCCAGTCTGAGTCTGAAGGCCCAAGAACCATATCTGATGGTTTAGTTCCTACCCAAATAGTAGCCAGTCAACGATCCAGAGAGAACCGACGCCTCAGTGTAACCCTGAAGGTATGAAGGAGCTGATGCGCCAGCTGAAGCAGCCTAGCAGAAGAAACTCCCGCTCCCGTGTAGGAAAGTCAATGCTTGGGCTTCGTGTAAGTCCCACTGAGTAGAGAGGGCCTGGCTGCATTATGAGGACCGTCTGCTTTGCTCGATCACGCAGGAACACCCTCATCTACACACCCAGAGCAACGCCTGGCCAAATGGCAGCATAACTTGGACACCCAAAATAAAGCAGCAGACCTGTAAGAGTAAGGGACACCTGTCAGTCAGGAGCGGGGACACGGATGCTGCAAATGTGGGCGAGGAATCAATTCCACTCCTCAGCCTGCCCTTCCTGCCAGGGCCTGTTCTACCTGTTCCTTCACAAATAAGTCCTGGGTATGGAGCGTTAGTCTAATTTTCTCATCCGCGCCTTATTAATCCTTTGCTTACCTCCCGGTACCTACTGTGAGGCTCCAGTGGAGATGGCAGAACTGGTCTCAGCAGCAACTCATTAAAGGCCAAAGAGAGATGTCCGTGACGTGTGCACGGGCCGGGTCTTGAGGCTGTCACCCATCAGCCTCCGCACCTGACCTCCGCTGCTGTGTGGCTCTGGCTCCCACCGGAGGCAGAGAGGTGATGAAAGGAAGCTTTAAATCCTTGCCTGAGCACCTCGCCGGCATCAGCTCCTTTGCCAGAGCTCTTTCATTCACCATTAGCAAATAAAAGATGAAAGCACAGCTTCCTGAACCTGCTTGAAATGTTTCCTCCAGAGACACAGGAGGCGCACACAGATGGTAGGGAGACAAAATGTGTGGAACAAGCTAAAATCTGATCTCATCTTGCTGTCTAGTTGATTTGACTGATTTCTGAATTTGCCAAATTACCACCTGAGTGTCGCAGATGCTCCATCCTCCCACATGACATGACGTCCTTTTCTCTTTAACATACGATCGTTTTTAAAACGCCTCCTTCACACCATCCAACACATGACCTTGCCCAGCACTGCGATGTGATACCGCATCTGCTAGGAAGTGGGCAAAGGAAAGAAAGATTTTCTACTACTCCTACTTAGTTCTAATCCCTTTTTAAAAATTTGTTATGTATTTAAAATATGGATTAACTTTTTTCCATGTGACTCACTCCCATCCCACTCTCCCAGGGGTGAGCCTCACCAGGACAGGCATGCCGTCTCGCTGAGTACTGTCAGATTCTTCAACCACATATGAAGCAATGTAGGTTTTCAGGAAATACATTTCAAATTTGTTAGCCAAAATCACAAAACAATTGGGAAAATATCTGCTAATACTTGAAACCAGGGAAAACACAAAGTGCAATCAAGTATAACTTGAGAAAGAAATGGACTAACTGAACTTACAGTGTGCATAAGCCAGGAAAGAGGTTTTTTTGGGAGTAGAGGAACTAGGCCCCAACATTTTCCCGTTTATACTCTCAGGATGTAAGTGGCAGAGTTGGAAGCCAAGTTGGAGCAGTAACACAGCGATGGGCAGATATTTAACTGGAAATTTACAGAAATTAATCAAATGCGTGATGAGCCTTACTCACGGGTAACTTTCAGAAGGTGTGATATAAATGGAAGAGTAATGTCTTTTGACGATGTGATTCACCCTTGCAAAGGGGAAGAAGCAGAAGAAAGTCTCATCAACTGAGGGAAATGCCCACAGGTTCCTCCCTTCACAGAGGAGGAATGTTAAGGTCTCGAACGAATGCAGTCTTGGTGATTGTAGGCTGAACTTTAGGACGAATACCAGATAACATAAATTAAGTAAATAAAACAGAGAGAAAAAAACTGAAGCTATGTTAGAAGTATTAGTGAGCAGGAGAGAAATATCTAAGAGGAAGAAGTTCAAGGTGAAGGGCCTAAGTGGACAGGGTTCTACCCTAAGGAGAAAGCAAACTTGACTCAGTTTTGGAGAAACAATAAAGATAGTTACAAAGACGTACTAGATGTTATCTTGATTGGAGAAAGGAACTATTTAGAGAAATTTTTCATAAAACCTTCACTCTTCCTCAAGAAATAAAAGCAATTTTTTTTTTTTTCTGATGAGACTAAAAGGATATCCTGGGGTAACAGGCTTCAGAAAATAGTTACACTTTAAAATGGCAATAGAGGAGAATCAAAGCGATCCTACCTCGGAAGGAAAACGTGGTCTTGAGCCCTAGCACAGGCCAGCAGACCCCCCCGACATAATGGTATTTCAATCAAAAGTCCTCGGCTGGCCCAGAATGCAGACGGAAAGTCCACACAGAGTGTTCCCCACCCAAGACGGGTCTGCTAGGACTCCCTAGGAGATGCTGACAGCAAACTAGAGGGAAGGAACATTTCAGATGTGTCCCTCAGTTCAGCAGGCGACTCAACAATTTCCCCAGCACTTTCCACTTCAGAGCTGTCCTAAGCAGCGACTTTCTCCCAGCCCAGTCAGCCCTCAAAATCTCTTGACACCTCACTCTACAGCTAACCATGTCCCTTTGCATATGAATGCACTGACCATCCCTCCTGCCCAGCACTGCAGCCCTTGCTTAGATTTACTGTGAGACACTTTTCTAAAAATACATCACAAACAATTCCTATGTTACCAGTGATGACAGTGACTGACACATGGAACTGCCACAGCTCACCTTCTCTGCTGTCAGATCACCCGTCCCCTTCTCCCGAGGACTGTCACAGGTCATGGCCACCGCCTGTCTCCACTTCACAACAGCACTGAAGTTTTACTAGGCACTGTGAATTGTTTTTCTTTTGTAAAAGTTTTATAGCATTTCTCAATTTCTAACTTACTTTACTGCAATTATGTGTTTAAATAATTCTGCCAATGGATTGTGGTCACATTAATAATAGTGACTTTGAGACATGTTTTTTTATTTTTCTATGGTCAGAACCCAAGTACTATGAGACAGAAAGGAGCTAACTCCAGAAGGCAAGGAATAGTGGACCCAAGAGCTGGACAGTGCAGATCTGAACAGGGACAGACAGGAGACAGGCAGAGGCAAAGAAGAGACTGAAGTTTGGAAAAAAATAATGAACCTTGCCTTTGTAGAGAAGCTCAGAGAGTAAAGACAGATATGCATGAAAATGTCGTAGGATTTGGATTATAGGAAACTTTAAAGCATGATAATAGAGATTAGCTGAAATGTTGAAAAGAAGATTAAACTCATCTCCATGATTAAAATATTTTCCTTCATTTTTCTTAAAACAATATTGGCTTAAGGGATGAAATTACTTGATATCATCACATTGTATTGCTTGCTATTTCATCCTTCTCTGTGACCATATGTGAAATAAAACAAAACAGAAAAAAACCCAGTATTTTCTTCATTTGCTTAAATGCATTCCAAAGGAATTAATTTTTTAAACATTGAGAAAATCTAAAATACATACTCCTGTTGCTAAGCAAGATATTCCCAACTAATAGACACAAAGAGTACTGTTCTATTAGGGTTTTAGTCTTTGAAAGTACAAGAACACAATAATCTGTGTTGTTAGAAGTCAGGGTCATGGCTGCACTTGGATGCCACGGGGGCAAAACAGATTAAAGGCGAGCAGCTGAGCTTGGACTGTTTTCCTTGTTCTGGGATAGGGCGCACTTTGTGAATGTTCCTCCTCTTCTCTTCCTCAGAACATATATTACTTTAATAAAACCATTTAAAATTATGTATGTGCTGCCTATAAGAAGAGCTCCAAGAAATTCACACATAAAAGACAACCCAGGAGAAAAACAAAGAATATTAATAGGCAAATTATAGAAGAGACACACATGTTTAATAAGTATGTTTAAAGTGACTTAATCTGAAAATGGTAAATTCACACTATGATTAGCTATTGTTTTTAATCCAACAGAGACGAGAATGTTAAGAGGAATAATTGCACGCTCAGTTTTCATAGGGTGTGTACTATACGACAACACTTTTCTCCATGTGTAGCTGAAATCGTCACTTAATTGCTGATATCATTCCTTCTCCATTTTATAGACATATTGGTAAATATCAAACACAGCAAGTGGTAAAGCTAGGCTTCGAATGAGATCACCTAACTGTATTTGAGAACTTTCACAAAAGTTCAGAGTAGCTTGCTTTGCATCTGTGAAAGTTTCCAGCTACAGTGGGTTGGCAGTGTGACTCAGCCACGCAGACAGAAGCATCAGACAGGCACTGGAGCTGAGTCACATGCTTCTCCCTCTCCTTCCTGAAACACCTTCAGAGTTTACACACACATACGGCCAAGGCACAAACAGAGTCCGATTTGGTGAGAATATACTGTGGCCGTGGCTTGGTTTTCTCAATAACTAAATTTAATTCACCTATCAGCACAGGCATCTGGAGAACCCCAGAGCCCTGGCACCTGCCACATAATAAATAGAAGTTGAAGGATCCCTGCTGCAGGTCCATGTGTAGCCTGGGGCAGTGTGAGAAATGAGTAGGGCTTAAGGGACAGGAAGAGACACAAGGGGAAAATAGTCAGGTGCCCGCTGCTGAGCCCCAAGGGACCACTGATGTCTTCTAACCAAGTATTTTAGTGAGTGACGTGATCACTTATTGATAAAGAGCACTAGAAAGGGCTAAACAAATTTTAGAGAAAGACTCTAAGTCTTGTTTTACACACACCGTATTTGTGATGCACTGCGTGACCACTGGGTGCATAAGTTTACAGCTCCAAATAGAACATTCGACTTCTCCTGTTCTGCGCTTTCACACTGCGGACTCCTCCCTTAGTCATTCACTAGCTAGGGTCACTTCTCCCTCTGTTATTTCTTTGTAGTATTCATTAATTCTCTCTGTCTTTCCTGTTTTTTCACAGTGTTCTCAGTCCTGTTTAGGTTTACATTTCTTATCTTTTCTGTGCCCAAAATGGAATATTTTATCATTTTAGCTAAACTTCATGACTAGTTTTTATTGTCTTTGTTTTTTCATTTAATTTTTGTTTCTTTTTTCTGTAATTCATTTTCAAGATTGTCTCATGGGTAGAGTAGTTCCCTGAGCTATCCTTATATGGGAATATCTTAGAATTCCTGAATAAGATTGAAAACTTATCCTTTTTTATTTTAGTCATGTAATATTTTCCTCTGAACTTGTAGGTATTGATTGGCCTGTTAGTCAAGATCTAATACTAAGAATTGCTAAGAATTAGAAAGACTTTATTTTTATTTAGAGAAAGACTCACTTTTTTTATACTTCGATCACTGAAAAAAATTTCCACTCATGGAATTCATAAGTGAATGATGACCTCTGTATAAATTCCTTCAACAACAGATCTATTTCATTTTATTTGTTAACATCAGGCTCAGTTATAGTTATCCCCCAAACTCAAAAAGCCATATTTTACCATAACATTCATTTTCTACCATGTTGGAGAAATCTATTAAGTAGCCATTATGCCAATATTCCAGACAACATACGGAGAAATGCAGGACAAGTCGCAGGTGAGCTCCTCGAAGGCCACTTCCTGAAATCCACGGACACATTCCTCAGTCACAACTCAGTGGCCAAAACTTAGTCACGTCACCGCTGGCGGCAACAGCAGCTGAGAAACACCGCCTGCGCCAGCCTCCTTCAAGTCCTTTGTCTGTGTTCCTGTGCTGGAATTCTCTGGGTCAGTTTTTCTTCATGTTTGCTTACCTCACTGAGCTGTCATCTGAGGGTAACCCACTTTCTGTCTTTCCTGTATTCTAAAGGACCTGGATAGAATTTGATGGAAAAAGATGAGAGAAAGAACCCCAATAAGCAGATGTATACACTGTCTTGGGGGCTGTGGACCTCGGACTGTCTTTTGAGGTCATGTAGCCTACTCAGGAATTCATGCTTATCCCCATTTGGTGAGACCTTTGGCTCACATTACAAATAAGACTCACAGTCTCCATCAAAGAAAACCAATTTTCCATTACTCTTTGTTCTCACACGAACACACTGCCCGTGATTTCTACCATGCTACTGCAAAGCAGAAAAAGAGAAAATATGAAATTCTACGAGGAAAGACCATCTTTCCCATTTTTAATAATTCACCCTAAGAGCTAGGGGAACTTCCCCAAGGCTTTCCAGAAATGTGCAAAATCTATTTAAAAAAAACAGAGCAACCTTAGAGATCCTTAAGGAAAAGACTTGAATAAAGAATAGAGATAGAGCATTAATAATTAACACTGTAAAATTTGTTTCAATAAAAACAGTAAGAAAAGAGAAAAAGAAAGAAAACATCTCTAAGTATTTATTTACAGATACAATGCAAATCAATTTTTCCCATACAGTTTTTCTTAATACCCATAAACAAATATCTAATTTTATGAATGGTTTATGTGGAAGAAATAATCTCTAAGGATTGTAAATTACTTTTCATGTTAAGTAGTAATAATAGTATATTTTTCTGCAAATAGTAATACAGTTTTTAAAGCTACCATAACTAAAGCAAGTGGCCTGAGTCCAAGAAAACGTAGATACATTAGAGCCATATGGTGGAAAATCCAAAGGAAAATGCATAAACATTGAATATAATCAAATCAACTTTAAAATCTAGAGATAAAAATCACATAGAGGAGGAGAAAAGGCTACCTAAAAAAAAAAAAAACAAAAAAAAAACACTACATAGCTTCCTAAGCCTTATCTGACAACAAAAAAAGGGTAAAAGAAAATGTATACAACATGTGAACTTAGAAAATTTGAACAAATATATATTAGCAAAAATTAAGATTAAGTAGATTCTTGTAACTTTTTTCCTGATAAGCAAATTATTTTTAAACAAGGTATCATAGGAGAAATATTGAAATATTGATTTTTTTGTATACAAATCAATGTGCTTACAAAATTAAAATGCAAATAAGAAACACATAATACTTCAACACATGAATAAGATGAATAAGATTAGTATAAAACAGACCATTGATAGAGTTTATAAAATGATGCTACATTAAAATATAAGGTTGATGATGAAGAGGTAATTGAAGCAATTTTCAAAAACAAAAATCAAATACATGCAATTTAAAAATAATGCAATGAGAAACAGATATTCATATGTCATATTTTCAGAGACTTATATGGATGCATAATAATACCTAATCTGGGCAGGGCAATAGAAAAATAAAGGGGTAGTAAACTGAGACATCGTCCCTGGATTTTTTGGTTTGTTATCTTTTGTTGCAGAAAGTTCTCTAGTAAGATTAGCTAAGGAAATATATTTGGATGAGAAACGTATTAGTAGTAAACCAAGTTAAGAATTATTAACAAGTGATATATTAACTGATTTTGAAAACTGTGCACACTAATACCTATTTTTTGAACTTTGAAGTTTATTTGACATCAGAGTAAACTTACAGAAATTCAATAAAACTGCTGCATATTCTTTTTTGTTTAACTGGAAATATGAAATTATTTCAAGATAAACTATCTTTCAATGACCTTGTATTCTTTAAAACTCTTTTTTTTTTTTTTGAATTTGCAACCTCTGGCTTGCAGGGCAGGCACTTATACCGCTGAGCTAAACCCCTGGTCCTGACCTTGTATTCTCATGTAGCTATCACTATAGTTTTCTTAAAACTTGTATTTTGAATCTTGGTTAGATCCTGACTTTTCCTTATGTATAGGTTTTAGATGTTGCTGTAATAATATGTATAATTTGAATATTTTTAAAGTAAAGAACAAATCCATAAAGTGAGTATCCTGAAGGGAAGAGAGTGTGTTACAAAGAGATAGCACCAGGGATCCGTGTTGTATCACAACTGCTAAACATTTCCATTATGGTAACAGATACACAAACCAACCTGGGTGACAAAATTACAGAGAACTTTACACCCACACCCCAAACACACACACACACACACACAGAAAGTAAAACTGGGAGGTATAATTATGATGAAAGACAGCACGAAGCAAAGTTTTAGGTTTGATGTTGTACTATAATTTTTGAATGTTAGCCTTGGAGGGAACTGAGCAGTGTGTCAGGGGTTATTTTTTCTCTCAGCTAAATATATATCTACAATTGCCACAAAAATGTCTCCAAAAAGTACATGAAAGTTAAAATAGACCTTAAAACTTATAAAACATAAGGTAGAAAAACTTGAGGCTTCAGATCCAAAAAATCCTGGATCAGTTTTCCAAAGTAATTTATCACTAAGTATCCCTGTACATTAAGACCTTTGACTGCAACAACAGTGGGACCCAGAGAAGCAGAATTGGAAAGGAAAAGCTGAAATGCGGTAAAACTTGTATGTAAATTGCTTCTTCAAGATGATATTTACCTCCAAGGATGATCTGTTATAGTTCATGAAATCAATGAAATTAACTAATGGTCTACAAATAAAATAACTTCCTGCTTATCAGATGGAAACTGAATTTAAATTTAAAATTCATTGTTTATATGAAAAATATAGCAGTGAGAAAAGCATATTCTCAGGGACAATGGTAAGATATTTTGTGAGAAACACACCCAAGCATATTTGTACAATGGAAAGTGTTTCTATGGCATCATGATCTTTCTCTGAAACTTCCATGCTTTGTTGGACACTGCAAGTAAGATTCTGTGTCCTTAGTACAGTGAAGATTTTTGTGTGACCAAGGAGGCCAACCAGGGAGTGTACCCTGTGCCTGCCCTTGCTGCCAGTTTTCTCTATCCACCCAACTGACTGCTCAGAACATTAACTTGTGAATGCAGTATTTGGCGCCTCCTGGCTTGGATCTTAGACTTGCATTTTGATCTCTGGTCTGTACTCCTCAAACTTCGAGCTACGATTTATTTACTAACAATCCCTTACCTACCCTCACTTAATTTCTGATTCCAATTCAGTTATTTCTAAAAACTCGACCCAAGAACAGGCAAAAGTACAGCCCTAGGGTCAGATTTCCCTTTAAAGTACTCTGGAATACATGCATGTGATTGTCCCTTATAACTCCTGTTAGAAGAGAAAGGAAGGAAAATTATTTTCCTCAGTCAATAAAATGCTCCTGATTTAGCTCGTGCTTCAATTTGTTTTAAAAGTTTATTATTCTTTTCTTCCTCCCTCCCTTCCTTCCCTCCTTCCTTTTTTTCTCCCTTCCTGCCTCCATCTTTCCTTCCTTCCTTCCTTCCTTCCTTCCTTCCTTCCTTCCTTCCTTCCTTCCTTCCTTCCTTCCTCCTTTCCTTCTTTCCATCCTCTTCCCCTTATTGTTAATAGAATCTCCTTTCTTAGGACACTAGTTCAGCCAAGAATATCTCCCACCTCACCTGAGGAGGTACAGCGCCCCGAGTGCAGCTTCACATGTCAGCACAACGTGTGCCTCACCCCACCGTCTTAGCAGAATATAAATGAAGGAAATGACTACATAGCATTTATATTTTTACCTAAAATGCTTACTAAATACACTAACACTGGTGTCCTACACTTTCAGAAACCATATCTAGGTTTTCGCGATCAAAGGCCGCCTTTCTAGCAGAAGACAATTGAACTCATCTCTGCTTCTCCTTCCGAGAATATCCACGGTCTGGGGTGTCTCCCTCTCCCCACTCAAACGGCTCCTATCTATCAAGGCCCAGCTTAGCACACCGGCTCTCCCTCAGCCGACTCTCCTGCCTAGACGCAGTCTGCAGCCGTGCCGGCCCAAGGTGCCTCCTTACTGTTTCCTGCTGGCATCTGAACGTAGAGCAGACCACGTGCACAGGTCTTTCCTGCAGGATCGAAACAGGTCACCATCTGCTCTACGCAGGCCTTCAGCTTCTTTGCAAATAAATATGAGACCCCACTCTGTATATTTTGTGTTATCAGAACTATTTACATGTCACAGAGGTTCAGAACAAACATTTATGCGTCCACTATGAAGTTACTGTCAAACTGAGTTACTCTAAAACTGCACAGTCTGTTGCTAATACAAAGGCTAGCAATCAAATAGTTAAGTTGAGTTTAATGTTATGAATACTAACTGGCAATCAGCATGGGACCAATTAGAAATACTGCAGAATTAAAACAAATCAATTTCATTGAATTTACTTCAGATCATATGGCTGACAGCTCAGTGCTTCGTGGCTGATTTCTCTCTCTGTTAATTTAACCATTGGATCAGTTTGCACCAACCTCAGCACCCAGAGCAGGGGCTGACAAATCCTGCGGGCAGCAGCGCCAGAAAATACATTTCGGGGAGAATGAGTGACAGGAAGTAACCACTCCACCCCATGGAAATGGGAGATGCGATTCCTGCTTCAATTAATAATTCAGCACAATTTACAAGCACCCCGTCTCTCACACATAGCTTTACCACACAGTAATTATTTAGACAACGAAGCACAAGAACTTTTTAAAACCCCAAATTAGCAAACACAGGTAAAAATATTCACGAGTACCATCACATTTTGCGTGGCAAACAAACTTATATACAGTTCTACTCTTAGGATAAAATGTTTTTAGCTACTGTGGATCCTTTAAGTCTTCAGAAGTAGAATTTCGTGGCATTTTTGCCACTGGTAGCATTAAGAGTAGAATTACTTATATTCACTCAGTGACCCTTTTGATTGATGCACATATACAAATAGAGTTTATAGAAATGTCATATGATGATAGTAAAAATAATATGGCTGCCTTTATGGTGCATGTACTCTGAGTTAGTTACACCTGAACTTCACTCTACTTCAGACAGTCATCAGGGAAAGAAGAGAAAGAGACCCTAGAGCTTCACAGCACTGCATTCAGATATGGGGTTCATTAATCGCCCCTAACATAAACTGACCTTTAAGTTCATAGTAGCTGCATTTTGTGACAATGGACCTTAGAGACACAAGCAGAGGAAAAGACAAGACTCTAGATTCACTGGCTGCTGAGGTCTGAGCGGAGGCCTTCCGTTTTCTATACTTCAGTGCTCTTCACTGCAAATGCACACGACGATGATACACACCTCAAGGAATCGTTGCCTATATGATGTAAGGAATGCGATTTTCACAATGTCCGGTTCACACAAGTGTCTCCTGAAGTCACATGTCACATATCACCATGCTCCTGCTTCCTTTAAGGACCCCAGACCTCTCTGCCATGCCATCATCCCTGTGGGAATCGCACCATGTCAATACTGCGGGAAGGTGACACTGTGCTGGAAAGCACTTAAGAGGTGAAGACTTCGCCTCTATGGCTGAGGATCATTTCTGAGCTTCCTATGATATTTACCAGCTACTTATGACTACCTTAATTTAATCCTAAATCAACTGAAGTGACATAATAATAAATCTCAGTCCCTCAGGAGTACCAGCTACATTTCAGCCCCTCATAGGGAAGTCTGACCAGCAGCTACAGAATTGAACAACACAAGAATGCAGCATTTCCAAGATGGTAGAAAGTTCTCCTGGAAAACAGTGGATGTCTTTCATTATTTCTTATTTCAGAACAAGCAACCAAGCAATAGTTTGCTATTTATACATGTAGATCAAAATATGTTTGCATCCTTTTCTAAGACACTACTTTGATACAGAGGAAGAGAAAAAAAAAAAAAACACCATGAAAACACCGGGAGAAAGCTTCCAGACTTTTCTGTCTCAAACGCATTCACCTCTGGTTCGGTGTGGGCACTCTCGCGACACATAAAGTTGAGTGTGTGGACCCAATAGCTCTGAAGAGCCACCTCTGTGTCTCCCGCCCCTACCATTTTAATTAGCACTCGCTGTGTGGCACTGCCCAGGGACCCCAGTGTGAGTGAACCTCCCTCAGAAAACAGACATCAGCTGAGAACAGTGCTTCTGAGTCAGGATGAGAAGCCAACTGGGTGCCCTGGGGAGGAAGGAGATCTCCTGCCACGTCACGCTGGCCTTTGTGCTGACCTCTGCTTTTGATACATCAGGAGCAGGCAGACCTTGAAACCTGCTCCATATTGTGCTGTGGTAAGGTCAGAACTTGCTGTCCAAAAGCACCACGGCACGCTCACACACGCGTGCACGTAAAATAACATTTCAAAGAACCAAACAAACGATAACAGCCCAAGAAGTGAGCAACTCTATTTGAACAGCTCTTACTTTCCAAGTGAAAGAGGTGTTCATCACTTCCCAGGTTAGAGCAGCTGAGACCCATCAACCCACAGAAAACAATTTGCTCAGAACAGAAACTGTCACCTGCTATTACCACGTGGGCCGTGAAGTGCTGCACAGACCCGTCCCTGCCTTGGCAGCCCTGCTGCCATCCCACTTGACAGCTGTGGGCATCCGAATAATACAAAACCTAACCTAATCCACAGACTGTGAAAAATCTGAACACGAAAGACAGATGTTCACACCATCACCACCTTTCATATTTAATTATATTTATGTGGGGGGAAAACAAACCGTAAGTCAACTCCTTTATGGAGCCTTATTTTGCTGTTGACTTCACGATGAAGTGGGCATGGGCTTCTGGTCAGTGGTCCTCACGGAGCCCGAAGCCAAGCTCTGCAGAAGCCGAGCGTAGGGTGCTCAGCGCGTAGCTCCAACCAAACAACCGCTGCTCCTCTTCAGAGACGTGGTTCGCCCCCACTGGCATCCAGCCAGCTAGGCTGCCCCTGTCACACTGGTACCCAGAGCACAGGAACACACTCGGGGCACAGAAGTCACCCTCAGACAAATGGGCGGCAAGTAAATGTGCTCCTAACTGGAAAACAAGCAGATCTATTTCACTTGCTCTGTTTTTAATCTACAGAGATTGACAGGAAATCTCAGAAGTGAACAACTACAACAAAAAACAAACAACAACAACAAAAGCTATTTTATCATCTACTCCCATGTTCAGAACCAGGAAATGACTTGTATCTTAAGCAAGAGTTGCAAACCTACCCGACTACAGGCAGCAGGAAGATAAATCACAGGAGCTAAGGAGGACTCTATTTCCTCCCTAGGGGCCGTAAGACACCGTGGAAACCCTGCGAACCAAGGAACACCAGCCTTCTGTGCAGTGCGGTCCATCATACCTCTCAGGAATGGGGTGCAGGTGTCCATAGAGTCAAGAAAAGCTGGAGATGTGCTATTTTATATAAAATCTAATTTTAAATATACCTGTTAATGTATTTTTCCCAACAGGGTATGTCATGTGGAGGTCAGACAAAATATGCGTATATCCGGCAGAGACTCAACTTCAAAGCTTTGATGCAAATAAGTCAGAAATATTTACTTTTACAAAATATTGTTTCTCATGAAAACTAAAGATAAAAAGCTCGGGTTTCCAATGAGTAGCCATGATCAGTCAATGGTCACTTGAAAAAAATCACGGGATTTGTATGCAACCCCGCTCTTTCACTTACAAGCTCACTGACCTCAGTTTTCTTCTGCTTAAGTTGAGGTGTTCCCACTCATGACGACTTTGTGGCTTTTGTTGAATAGCAAATAGTGAACCTCCTCTGTAAACTGCAAAGTGTTCTATTGGAGGAGACTCTCATTTACGGTTCACTTTTTAACAGTGATTATGAATACAAATGACCATGACTTATCATCTCTGCTCCTTCCTCTAATGTTCTCACTGGGTGAGAGCATAACTCTTAAGTACCAATGCATGTACTTCAAACCGTATTTTAAGATTTCAAGTACAAGTCCATGTTCCCTCTAATAATTTAAACTACTCTCTCCATTTGCGTGGAGATCAGTTTGTTTTAAATACAATAAGGATACTGTTTATATTCTAATTAAAAATGCAAAGCTAGCTATATGAGAATGAAGTGTACTAGAAATTGAACACAATGAAAGTACAAAGCAGTATCTTCAACATATTCTTTCAAAAACATTTGTAATTCCTAATGAAAACAATGTTGTTATTATATTATTATTCATCATACTACTTTTACCTCTCATGCATAATACAAATTTTCAAAGACTTATATAATAAATATACATACTGAATAAAATAGCCTAAAAAGTTTTGTGAGATAGATACTATTGCTAGCCCTGCTAAGATGTGCCTCTCCAGTTTTAACATTTTCTTAGTGAAGAGTAACTCAGTTTTATTTGGAGGTTAAAAGTATTCCACAAAATCTGGCAGTAGAAATCAGGTGTTCAGTATTTTGAAACATCAAAAATTGCATTGCAGATTCTTCTGGAACCTCCTCCTGTGACAGCATTGCCTCTGTTGACTTCTTGCAGGTAATTCAGAGGCGAACTGTCAGCCCTAGAACTTCTCTTGGCTATCACAGAAACCAAAAGTGCATTTGCCATGAATATATGTATATTTAGCTTACCTCTTTATGTGGCCCAATTTCAGACCATGGTTTCATTTACCAAGGCACATTTCCTTAAGTTCTTATAAATTCAGGGAATGGTCAGCCGCTACCAGAAGTCCATCAAGTGACAAGGGTCAGGGGCCACCATTCTTCTAAGAGTTGGAAGCTGTTAACAAGGAGACTTTGGTCTAGGAGTGATGTGCACGTCCTAGATCAGCATACTGTCAGAGGGAGCCACTCTACGCGGACTGACTCCAAGAGTAAAACAGCCCCGCAGGTTAGCATTCAGTCAGTGTAGAGTCATAGTTAAAGTTCAGACCCCGGTTCAAACTGGGTTTGGTCTGGATTCTGTGACTCTGTATTAACCAAGTGATCTGGGCTATGGATTTAAAGCCTTCTGGTTTCAGTTGCCTCATCATTAAAATGGCAAAAGAATCATCTTTCCTTCCCAGAGTGGTTGTAAGAATTAAGTAAGCTTATTAGTTTTAGGTCTCGTCTTTAAGGAAAACTCAGTACAACTAAAGCTTCCTCATGTTTATGTAGGGTGTGAATTCGCTCTTAACTGAAGGGCAGTGGAAGCAAAAGGGCAGAGATAAAATGAGCTCTAGGTAACATATATCAGAAATAATCTTGTCAGAAATCATTCTTGGGGAAATATAAACTACACTGATTTAAAGTTAATGATTGAAGATACATTGAGAAGTAGAGCGGATGGTGTGAAGAGCTCTTCAGAGGGACACATTTATGTTACCAGTTCCGCATCACACTAGACAGCTTTTGTGGGACATTGTAGAAGCCACAGACTCTCCATGAGCACTGTCCTTGACTGCCCTTGGGAAAATAAAGCAGCAGGGTCAGGACAAGGATGACCCCAGCTCCTTCACCATGGCAGACTGAACTACTGACCCAGTTTGACCAAACAGACTGAGTCTCCCAGGACTTGCAATTGGAACAGCGAATCCAGTCAATCTCTGTCAGACATCTGAACTGGGAAAATGTCTACTATTAAGGCTGGGGCAGCCCCGTGCAGGCTGAAGCAGCAAACTGGAAAGGAAGGGGAGAAAAGCCAAGAGAAAGAGCCAGGTTCTATCTGGAAGACAGGCAACCGGGCCAAATCAGGGTTTTGCTTTGAATTATTTACCATTTTATTTGACCTGAAACAGGATACCTAACTTCTCTCTGCTGGGTTCCCTCTTGCATTGTGATAATCAGATGAGTCATTGCACAGGAAGCCTTTGGAAAGGGCTCTGGGTCCTGGCTTGTTCTCCCTCACACTACCTTTATTATGGCCATTCTTATTCTACCGTCTCATCCATCTTTATTGGTGATGTGCCCCATTGGGCTCATGCCAGCGGGGCAGGCAGGAGGACATCGCATTTCCTGACAAGCTTTAGTTTCTTGGTCTGGTCCTGCATAGAGGCACAATGTGCTTTTGGATTCTCTGAAGTATCTCTGCATGCTTCCAATAAATTACCTTCTAGAAATTCTCTATTAATGACAGTTTCATGCTTCAGCCCTTTGTAAGCACATAATCTTTGAGGAAGAAACATCCATTTGCGCTGCCCTTTGGGATAGTTTGGACCACCTGTTCTTGACATTTTGGTGAACAATGCAGTATTAAGCATACTCTCACTCGCTTGTACCTTCCTGTGATGGAGAGGTTGTTATTGGATTTGGAAAAAAGTTCTGCAGTGCTCCATTAGCACAGTAATAATCACAGAGAGTGCCAGGCATGAGAGTGATATGAAGCACACAGATCATAAAGATGCCTCCAAATTATTATTATAATCTACATCTAAAATCATTTCGGTTTCATAGCTCCCTCTGGTAAAAAAATAAAATTCATAATTCAGTTAGGTGGTTCCTAGATGTGGTTGCTATTGAAAGAAACTCAAAACATATTCCCTAAGACCCTCTTATGGGTAAGACTGACATAATCATAAAAAATAAAAATGCTATTAAATAGACTATAAATTTCAAAATGATACAGGAATGCAATAACCACCTAGAGATTTGAAGGAAATAATAAAAGCAAACAAAAACTAAATAGACCACCCTGTCTCAGTAGAGATGATACCAAAGCTGAAAGATGCTGATTCACAAGCTTGTGCCCTGCAGATTTGCTCAGGAGAGGACTTGGGGTTTTCCAAGGGGCAAATAAATGCACATGAGGGACCAAAGGACAGTGCTCACAGTCACTAGGGATTTAGTCAAAGCATTCCAAAATAGATACATTGTTTTTTGTTTGGAAAACAGAACTGGAAGAATATTCATGTTTGTAAAATATAAAAACTGTTTCCATAAATCTAAATTGGGAATGATTTCTGGCTTTGAACCCATGTGGTAATGTACAAAGCATTGCAAAGTGAGGTTTTGGTAAAACAAGTAATAAAACCAATTAGGAAAGTTTGCTGTAAAACCTAACCGAGCAAATAAGGCCCAAAGCTCTTTGCAAAATCCTCTGAGACAAGCTGACTGTGGCACTTGCAACACTATTATTAAAAGCATTTATTTCATTGTAGGTACTTTTCCACACCATGCAAACGTCAGCCCTAGCCATGTCGGGAAGAATGACAATCACAAGGCCTTTTTAACAAAGGTAGAGCATCACAGGTCACAGTGTTAACCGCATGGCACCCGCTGGCCATGTCCGGCATTGACTATTACAATACCTGCCACAGAGGCACCGGGATTCTACTCCCAACTGAATCCTTGTTGGTCCGACTCTGAATCTCCAAAGGGCCCCACTACTTGCCTTGTCTTTTCCCTCTAGGGCATTCAGATAAAATTGAGCACAGTGCCAGAGAATGAGCCCTGAGACTCACTTCTCATTAGCACAGTTTTGCTTTTGGGATTTGCTCACAGTGTGAGTGGCTGCGCAACTCGTACCTGGCAATGGACATAAGGTAAAACCTTAGGGTGCATAGTGCAGGCGGGTCCCTCAGAATGTGTTCCCTGTTGAGAATTTTATCTTTGCTCACGGCCTTCAGCCTGCAGTAACAGCAATCATGCATGGAACAAAAAATAGCACTTGAACATACTTGAGAAAATTGTAGGAGAACCCCAAGCCCTGGATATCATCAGGAAGCTGCTGAACCAGTCCTGGAACATTAACTGGACTACTTTATAAATGAGATATTAAGTATCAACATTGCTTCGGCCACTGTCCCCCTTGTTAACTGTCAAACTCATCTAATTATGAATGCGGCATCTTTCCTAGGTCCTCCTAAAAGCTGTCATTGTCTTGGGCTTGTAACGAAGTCATCAGACCTTCAAATTGGTAATGAAATTAAGCATAAAGTGACACTCACAAGACATTACTTTCCCAGCACTCTGTTTTATCACTTGCAACCCTCATCAGTCCCTAAGAGGGAGATGCTACAGTTCCACAAAGAGGAAGGTCACCAACAGCATTGTTAAGCAGCAATGGCTGGAAGGGGAAACCCGGCTTTGAATCTGAGCCAGTGTTCAGAGTTCTGACTCCAAAGCCGCTGCCCATCTCCCTCCTGGTTTTAACTGATCTTTCCGTTTCTCAAGCCCAGCTTGCCGGTACAAAATAAAAGGAAGTCAGTACAGATGCAGACCTGGAAAAGGATTGCCAGGGTGCCACGGGTGCAGTGCTTTTCTTCTGATGTATTTCTGCATGATTCAGAAATTGTTGGGACTGTGACTACGTAATCATACTCCTACCCCACATTCTCACCTCAGAAATGAAACTGGTCAGGCAAAGAAACTCATGTTTGAGATAGTGAAACAACACATGGAAGCTAACTAGACTCTAACTGATGCTGTTTTAGAATGGGAACAAACTGGGCTGTACCATTTTCCAGTTCGGAGCAGTACCTCAGGCTTTGTCTACAAGGTCACAGCACAGTTCTCTACACTGCTGTCTTTCCCTTGCTTGGGAAGGTGGAGACTTCAGGACTCAATATGTTTAGATAACCACAGAAATATTTGACGGTGAGTTATAAAGGTGAACGCTCTCCTCTGTCTTCTTGGAAGCCAAGAAAGTCAATGCAGACCAAGACCACGAACTGCAGCAGGAAGCAATGGAAGGGATGGTCACCTATGGGAGGCTGGGGAAAATTAAAAGCCTGCTTATTCGCTCAGATGGACCAAATGGACCTAAAAGGGCAATTACTATGGCTAAAGCCTTCATGTTTTGGGCTCTTACAGGGGATGATTAGCTGTGATAACTAAAATACAGAATACCCGAAACCTAAGGCCTCACACCCCTCGCTTCTGCTCTGCCCTACTGTTCCCACCTGGAAATCCTGCCGGCAAAAGATTGGGGTGAGTAATCAGAGCTGAATCAAATGGGTAATTCTCCGACACCTCAAATTCTACAATCAGATCTTCTTTTACTATGAGTCTAGTTGTGACCTTTTCTTTGTCTGCCACTGTGCTAGAACTCATGAAAAGACTATCTCATTTTAGTTCTCATTGTATAGATGAAGAAACTGAGAACTGGAAAGTTACTGACTTCTAGTAACTGCTCCCCAGCTAGCAGGAGAAGCGAGTGTGAGCCATTTCCCCAGCCGTGGATTTTCTCCATCTGTCCTCAGGAATCCTTATATGCATTGAGCTTACCCTAAATTTACTTTCTATTTTCATTTTTCTTGTTTGGTCTGAAGTCTGCATACTCAGTAATGAACACCCTCACATGAGCAGGGAATACCAGGAAGGAGCTGATGGAAACAGAAACACCATTTTCCCCTAAGATTGTAATGACTGCATTTTGGGAACTTTGATGGGGGAACTTAGCCAAGTGGCCAATCATTCTGCTTCTGCGTCTAGAAAAATCACCCGAGGGAAGTGGTACTGTGAAAATTGTGTATTTCCTGGCAGCCAATCATTGTATCATAGACAGAGGAGAACAACTCTTGGTGCCCCAAATCATTATAGCAGCAGTAAGTCTGCTACGTCCTAGAATCAAGCATGCCTACGGCAGGCCGGAAGTACTGCAGACTGCAGCAGATACAACACTTTGAGTAGGCTTTCTAAAATACACAACCACATTTTTAGGAAGGGGGGAGAACTCCTAAGTTCTGCGACGTTATAACTGTCAAAGTGATATCATAAAAAGAATTACCATTGTCATCTCTTCCATTAGGATGGGGAAGTATTAAATATTTCTATTCGACTTCCCACCCAAATGGGTAGTGGAAGGTGTGCGTCATAAAATAGCACCACTTCTTAAACCCCCTCACATCTGCAGGTAGCGTTAGACATTGTTAAAGCACAGGTCTGTGATTCTGCTCAAGATAAATCACTGCCACACGCCATGTCCCCAACAGGGGGCTGTTAATTAGTTTTAAAGGCTCCTGCAGTTTCTCTAGTACTTCAAGGAAGTACACAAACCCGGCAATACACAAAGCATACCGCCTTTTATGGTCAGCACAGGCTGAGATTTTACGAGCTTCCCATGGCTGTCTGAAAGTCAAGCTGTATGCAAATGTGCCAAGAGAAGGCTGTTAAAATTGACTGGGATAAATGCTCTGTTTATCCTGCAGCTGGGATGCAGCAGACTCCCCTGACGCGGAGAGGAAGGAGGCTGCCAGGCTGGTCAGGGAAGCACCTCGCTGCAGCCCCTGGTCCCTCCGCTCTGCAGCCTGCCGGGCTTCTGGGCTGCCCTTTGTGTTCCCAGAGAGCAAAACGTTTCCTTCCTCGAACACATCAGTAGGGCATGAAGGCTGGAAAGTCTAAGAATTTCAGCGTTTTTAAAGCTGGTATGCGGTTTACAGAGGCACAGTTTCCAAGAAAGGAAATGAAATGAAAATCTGTGACAGCCGATCTTAAAACTAGTCGTGCTATACCATATATATATATATATATATATATATATATATATATATATATTCTGTCATATATACCATATATACTTGTTAACCAAAAATTTGAAAGTGAAATTAATTTCAAAAAATAAAATATGACGTCTTTACAGCCCTCATTTCTGTTTATTATAGTCAACACCCTAGAGATGACTTTCTATCAAGATCACAGATATGTTGAATTTGATTCCAGGTTAATAAATATTTATTAATAATCTACCTAATATCACAGACTATTTAAACATCGGGGGTTCTGAACAGTCTCAGCTTTCAAATGACTTATTTTATTTTATGATAAATTATCTTCCTCTGAAATATAATCTGGACACGAGATGCACACATGTTAAGCGTCTAGTTTGATGAATTTTGACAGGTTCCAGTGCCCGTGAGGCTGCCATGGTGCTGAGACAACTCGCTGTGTTCGGAGCAGGAGGCTATCGAGTATCTTTTCTCTTCCACAGCCCGCTAAGATAGCTTCTAATGCTCCGTGTATTCTACACCTGGACTATGGTGAAACCTGTACAGAAGATCATTGAATCCTCCCCTGTTGGTTCCCAAAACCTTGGAAGAAACACAATAATCATCACCACTATTTTACTGTCTGGTATCCACGAAAGGAGGTGTCAGGAGATTACACTGAGTCTGTTTCCTAAAAAGGACACCTAAACTCCTTACCTACATACAGTAGGGTTTCCTGAAGTGAGCTAAATGCTTGTACAGAGACTAAATTTTCATTACCTGCAAGTTCTTAAACCTACTGCCATGGCCACCAGTTGGTCACATGGAATAGTTCTAACACTTAAGAGAAGAAAGAATCTTCCAGACTCTTTCAGTTTAAAAAATTATAAAATAGGTAGAAAGATACATAGAATTATTTGAACAACTAAGATGTAGATGTCAGTCAGAACAATCAAGATTCATTTCTGAGCCAATAGATAAAAGAAAATATCTGACATATATTCATATATGTCATCTTAACTTAACTGATTTACAGCCATCTGTGTCTCTAGTCTATTTTTTCATGTCAAATTTCCTGAAGGCTCTCATCCTCTTTATGCAGATCCTGACTTCACCCAGACACACCTTTCTTTTTGATATTTTTGATGGTATAACTTATCTTCTTAAAGGATGCCAAACAATTTAGAAAACTCAGTGATTTAAGGCCACATAAAACATGTCCCAAATGTCTCCAATTACATACAATAATTTTCTTTTTTGCCTCTCGGTCCACCAGTAAAGTAAACAGACATTCCTACATCCTGAGCTGGTTGGTGGCTGGTGGAGCCCCATGCCGCAGATGATGTCCAGAAAGCCAGCTCCCCAGGAACTGAGGAACCAGACCCACAGAGGGGGAAAGCTTGGGCACTTGCAAGAGGGGGTGCATGGCGATGATCGATTTGCGACACAGTGCACAGATAACTGTTGTACAGTCAGGTAGACTCAGGATAATGCAACGTGCTATTTTTTAAACAACATAAAATTCTAAAATAATATATAATTAAACATGGCAATGGCTTCTATAACTCGAGGGCTATAAACTCTGCCAGATAAAAGATAAGGCAAACTAAACAATCTCAACGCAAGAATATATTCTAAATGGATGATCAACAAAGAAGCGAGACGATAGGTAACGTGCCCTTGGAAATAAATAAAAGGAAAATACTAATGAAGTAATGTATGTATGGACTGTGAACATGAACAGATGTTTTGAGATACATACATAAATATATATATATATATATATATATATATATATATATATATATATTTAAACATATAGGTCTGATTTATTTCACTTCTGAGTATTTCACTTCTGTTTCCATTTACATATAAAAGTCTCCAGTTTAGCCTTCTTGACATCTGAGTAGTTCTCCATTATAGAGGAAAATCATACATTTTTATCCATTTTTAGGTTGATGGGCATTTGGGCTGTTTCCAAGATCTGGCTTTACAAACTGTGCTGCTATAAACATAGGTGCACATATATATATCGCTGTGGTATGATGTTTTTAATTCTTTTAGGAAGATACCCAGAAGGGAGCTGGGTCAAATGGGACCTCTGATCCTAGTTTTTAGAGGAATCTGCAAACTGAGTTCCACAGTGGTTAGTGTGAGAAACTGAACAAATAAATAAGGTCCAAAAATGCACAATAGATACTGTGAATTAGGAAGAAACGTTCAAAAGAAAAGACAACACAATGGGAGAAAGGAAAGGAAAGGACAGGAAAGGAAAGGAAAGGAAAGGAAAGGAAAGGAAAGGAAAGGAAAGGAAAGGAAAGGAAAGGAAAGGAAGAGAAAAAAAATATTTATGCACAAGATAGTTAAGGTAGTTATATAGCTGGTTTCTCTTAGTTCCCTGAAAAGAAACCCTTGTGCTAATATTGTTTGGATAAGATATCATGCCTTTATCTTGTACTCTGAATAACTTTTATGAAGAAAATATACAATATATTGATTATTGTAATCTACTATGTAATGTTTTGAAACTGTTTTATAGTCTCTTTTCTCCTTAAGAGAATATAAATATAATATGACATGGAAATGGAAAAGAATATTTAACTTCTCTAGGAAATAAAACAATGCATATTTATCTAGGAAATACAATAATGCATATTAAAGCGTGTGGATACTCTATTTGGATCTAATCGTTTCAAGATTGGGGGTAGTGCAGGGAGGCAGGCTTTCCCAATGCTTCTATTAAGCGAATACAATAACACAATGTTCCTTGAAAATCAATTTGGCTCTGAGTTTCAAGATCATTAAACATAGTTCTGTTCTACCAAAATATTCCATTTTTCAGAAATTATCTTAAATGAAAAAAGCAACATCTTTACTGTACAAAACGATGCTCATCCCATTTATAAGAGAAAAAAAAAAAAAACCAACTTTCTGTACACTTCCCCTAGCAGAGAATGCTCCTATTTTAGGTCATAGAAAAGAACACAGAAACACTGGGACTCAAAAACTAACACAAAGATGAGGAGAAAATAAACATGATCAAGATAAAATGCAAAGAAAAAGGAGATTTAGAAACCTTATCAGAGGCCAAAGAATAAAAGAAATTGTTGTTATTTTTCCTTTTCGTTTGGAAAGGGGTTAATAAGATACTTCAGAGAATTTGGTTACATTTTTTAATGTAGAAAAAACAGAAAATGTACAGACTTGAGGAAGGCGATGCATTCTGTTCTGCTGAGAACGAGTTGTTTGTTTAGACATGACTGAGTTTTGGAGCTAGTTATCTGTAGAAAGTCATACACACCTGCGACCCCTTTTAATTAGATCATGTACCTTCGGTCAGGAAGGAGTTCGGCGAATCATCCTGGAACAGAACACCAGTTGGATATACTACTGGAGGCCAGGACAGGTGACTGAATCGCGGCCCCCACCTGAGATTGCACCACCACATCAGGTCAGCAACCAGCCCGGCAGCTCACACAGCATCTTCATCAATGGGGAAAAGACTCCCACTCCCTCAGACATCTTGCTGCCATCTGCCAGAAAACCCTCATCAGCTGTCACGCAGCATGAATGGTGCCCCTGGCATTGCAGAGCACCACCAGCCAAAATCAATGGCACATCCTTGAAGTATGGGGGAGTCCAAGGTGACCAAAGCTGCTCTTCAGTTTCATCTGGGTCGCCACTCAGGAAGAGGTCGAATCCAGCAGAGACCGGAGGAGGTGGCAGGGAGGACAGGGCAGGGTGCACTGCGCTATATACGCCTGGTCTCCTTAGTGGGGAGCAGGGGTGCAGGTCTGGAAGGGCAGCCCCGCCATCCTGTATGACCCTGGGGAGATGTGTCCTGCTCGCAGAGGGAGCAGCAGGGCCACTGGAAGGCACAGGACTTGGCGCCTGTCTCTGCCTCTGAAATGGGGAATTAGACCAAATACTTCTGTCTGTAAGATTAGGAAGAAAACACCTCTCTCACAGGTCTGCACTAGGATCAGGTGGTCTTGTGCCTGTCTTTAAATACATTACTTGACCAGTTGTGAATACTTACAAATGATGCCATTGCTATGAAAATCTGTTTTATCTCACTAATATTTTAAACCATTCTAGAAAAACCTCTTGCCAAAAGTCCTAGGTATTTCTCATGCTGGTAGCAGGAGGAGCCAGGCACCCAAGAGAGTCAGCACTGTGTCATTTCCAGGTCCACCACTAGTAGCTGCAGAGTGGACCTCAGCCCTTCAGTGCCGATGTTTTCTCTATGTAACGTAGGACTGAGTCACAGTGTCCCTTCCCAGTAAGACGTGGTCTATTGGGAACTGCAAACACTGAAAAGACCTTTATTAGTGCAAAAGCTATTGTGTGTTTGTGTGTATTGTGTTTGAAAGCATATATATATATGCACACATTGTATGTATGTATGTGTGTATGTATGTATGTATGTATGTATGTGTGTATGTATTTTGAGGCACTATAGTCTCACCATGTAGTGCAGACTGGACCCTAAATCATGGCTATCCCCCCGTCTCAACCTCCCGAGTGCATGGATTCCAGGCGTGCACCACTCCATCCGCTTTTGTGTTTCTTCTTGGCTACTCCATTTTTCTGTTCTCACCAGCTTTAAACACTTGGTCTAAACGAAACTAACACAGTTCATTTTAAAGTAAAAAGAGGTGACTGGGAAACTTCCTGTTTGGGTCTCTCCTTAAGGGAAGAGGGATCTTGGCAAGAAGACAGAAGGCAGCAGCTTCACTCTTAAGTTTGCAGGGCGGGGAAGACAAACAGAAATGGGGCTGAGAAATGGCCCACAGTTCAAAGTGTGAATGAAAGAGCGCCTGTTTCTCTAATCGCTTCCCTTGGGAGCCATATCCTCAAAACTCTGGGGAAGCTTTTCTTGGTCTTGGAGCTGGTTAAGCGTAGTGTACAAATGTCTCAGTTTTAAGCAAGGGAGAAAAGAGAATCCGCCTCTGTGCAAATCGTTTGCTCACTAAAGCTGGATATTATGTCAGCGTTTCCTTATGCACACATGGGTTCCTGGACACCAGTCAAACCTGTAGGTTTCCTGCTAAATGGCCATTCCTAAGGCCAGCGAATAAAAAGTGGGGGAACTCGTCACAGCCCCCCTTTCTGATTTAATGAAAGTGCCAGGATTTTGCAAAACAGTGAAAGCTCGCACAGGTGCAGTTTTGCAAATAAAAAGTTAGAGCGAAGTTCATGGACATCAGCAACTTCTTCTGCGGAGCCCTGCAGAGCTGTTTGTTCTCCTCCTTCCTCTATTTTATGCCTTCAGAAATCAAAGGTACCAGATGAGAACGCTTCTTGGGTCTGGAGAGTCACCTGTTAGGGCAGATCTCATCTAAAAAAGGGTCTGCACACACCCTTCTCCTTTCTCCTGTGCTTGCTTTTGATGTAAATGTCTTGCTAACACTGAACTTCATTAACTCCAAGATGTGTGAGACTTGTCTGTTTCCCATTTTCGGCACTCAGAGAAAGACGATGCTTAAATCATGAAAAATTGTTTCTAGTGAGACTAAAGTCACGCAGTGTAGGTGGTTTGGGGCACAGCCACATCTACCCGATGTCACTTCAAACAGTGAACACACAGAGAAGCTTTAGTGCATATTTCCATAGACTGGAAAAGGCCTCTTCTAACTTTGCTCCAACAATACCATGCTGCTAACACACTTCTGTCTTCTCCTGAGTTTTCCTAGCTCTGATTCCTAGACCTCATCAGGGAGCTTATGGGAGCCCCTGTTTTTAAGGAGCCCACTGGTGCCAGCCTTCCATACACTTTCTTGTCCCACCTACGCTGGGGTGGGAGAAATCTTGGGAAAATTGAGGGAAGCAGAAGTGGGTGGACCTGGAGGAAGACGAGCCGGTCACACTAGACAAACTCATCGACGTCTGGTCTTTGCTCCCTGCCTCAGTGTTGGTGCACCCTGCACACACTGATCAGCACGGCATTTAAAAGTTAACCTCTGAGGGGCAGCCTTCCCCCTCACCCGGCAGGGATCGGAGCTGGCTGTTATGTGCGCTTTCTTCTGCCTTCATTTCCAGACCAAGGTTCAGTGTCGTCACACTCTGCCCTTTCCTGACACACACCATTCTTGGCTGCTCCTCCTCCTAAGTGGCTCCCCCACTTACTAGATTTTCCACTGACTTTGAGTGGGGCAGAGTAATTCAGACTCCAGAAAGAGGCAAAGTATCAGTTCACAAAAGTTAAAAGATGCCAAGACACATCTTCTCTGGCTACATTATGCATGATCCAGAAACAGCCTTTAACTCTTAGAGACCTCTGCCCAAGCAAGCATGATTTTGCCCCTGTTGCTTTACCATCATGATGCCCAGGTGTGCACGCATGTGTGTTTCAGGTGAGTGTGAGGCAGAGTCGCCCCCTGCTCTCCATGGTGCAGGGTGGAACAGCAGCAACCTACCGAACACCTGCTGCAATGTTTCAGATGCCAAGGTTTGTTTTATTTAGTTAACATTCATGCTTGTGCAGGACGCCTGGATGCCTCTCCTTGAAAGAGGAGCAGCTGTCTCCATTTTGGATAAACCTGGCCTTATTTCCACACACCACTGTCATACAGAGCTGGGGAGGACTTTCCCTTATCCTTTCAATGGCTCTAAGCATTGTAAATCAGTCTGGCTGAGGAGCTGATGTGTAGTCTCTGAGGCAAGGTGACAGCCAGTGTTTCCCCACCACCACAGTTCCCCAAAATCACCTGTGAGCTGGGTGGGAAGAGCCTCTAGATAAGAGGATGTGACTTCTCATGGCATGAAAGCTTCCCAGAGCTGAAGCACCAGCCCCAAAACATTAGATGTCACCTCAAATTGTGTCACACAGATTAGTCTTTCTGTACACCCTTCTTTCTGCAGGTTGCAGAGGTCCTTTCAGCCTCCTACCCAGCCCAGCTCACAGTGTTCATGTATTTCTTGCCATTCTCACGGTCAGTCATCCTCGGGTCACTTTCTTCTTCACAAATTCATAAAATCTAGGTTCAGCCCTGAGTCGAGGCCTTTGTTCTAGTGAGCCTTCATCCTGCCAGACTTAGGGTCCCCTTGGCTCCCCACAACTATAATTATGGCTTAGTGTCTTTATTGTCACCATGGGTTGCACTGGAAGTGGTAGAATGGAATTAACTTATTAGAATTCCAATAACTTTCCCATGGGACTGCAAATATAAACTTCGCGCATCGAGACGAGGACCGAGGAGGGCTGTCTGTTCACAGGGACTCAGGGAGAAAAGGCAGTGACTCTTCTCGCTTCACCATGACACAGCTAAGCACTGGTGTGATCAAGTGTCCTATCTGAAGACAGATATCCAATAAGCGAACCAAGATTCTCAGTGAGGTTGGTTTGACTTCTTTGTCAGTGTGGACTTGTTAAAGGAGAAGGTATGATTCACAGCTTGAATGAAGGTCTGTTGATCACTCAGACTTCAAAACACTTGATTATTTACCAGAATGTTACCTTTTTCATTTAAAAGTTATAAAAACTTGGTTAAGTTCAACCCACCAGCACACATACCACCACTTATCTTTTCTTAGAAGTGCTGGGAAACTTCATGAAACCAGAAATAGATGTATATTGCTATTTTATCTCCAATGTCTAGGACAGTACCTGGCATGCAGGTGACAGTCAAGATCTCTTCAACGACTACATGAAAACCAGGTCTAGGGGCAGCCTCTGGATGATCTTTATGGATATTGTCAAGCAGTAGACAAGTTAAATTCTCCAAAGTCACAATGCAAATCAAGCAAGACTTTCTAGGTATTTACACATTCAGACTAGAACCAGTGGGAAGCCTAGACCAGCAGGAGTCTGGAGAAAGAGAACATTCAGTCTCTGTCCTCCAGAGGTTTAAACACCGATCTAGTTCCAATGCATTTCTTATGAGGTTATGCTAAGCCACCAATAATGTAAATGAAACATTCAGGTTCCTTGTGGAATTTTTCCTCCACTATCCTTCATGCAACAATGCAGCACTTTGCAGCAAGCTTCATAATGAGGCTATGAATTAAGGTGATGCATGGCTTTTCCGAGGTACACTATGCATCACAACAGTCTGTATTAACAATTTAAAACCATATAATGCACTTTATAAGCTAATAAAATAGCTGCCTATAAATGATTTATCAAATATGAATAATGCATCCAGAAATAACTTACAGGAAAGGGCCAGCTTTCCCCTCTCCTTTGTTAGCTGGCGTTTTCCACTTCTGAGAGGAAGACAGAGGAGAACTGAGGCACAGAGCTCTAGACCCTGCCCTGCTCCGCCAGGGAACCTTCCTGAGTCCCCAGAGTCCTCCTACCTGTTCTCCCATCCCGATATCCCAGCTGCCACTTCTACCTCTTTCCACTTCTCTCCCTCCCTGCCTTTTCCTCTCTAGACTTTTCCTACTCATGATATCCCTCATTTCCTCATCCTTCCTACTTGGAGAGGCAAGGAACATCCTTCCATGCAGGAGAGGCTACCTGTGGCACATAGTCAGGAGACTAAGCCATGGGGTGGGGGTGAGATCTCAGAGTCCAGGAAGAGGACAGTTCTGTCTGCTTTACAGTCATCTAAGCCACTCCCATTAGAGCGGAACTTTGCTCAGACTCCTGAGCGTGGACAGGGCTTCGATGCTGAGAGCATTGCCAGCCAAACACTACCTTTGTGAACTCCAACCGCGACTGTCTGAAGACTCAAATTCCTGATGGAAGACCTCAGTCAGAGCTTCTTAGAGAGGCTGAACACGTACATATACATAGCTCTGCAAATACACACACTTGCACATATATAGAACAAAGGTTATCTATATAACTATATCTACACATTCGCATATATTCATATATATATATATATATATATATATATATATATATATATATCCACACACTACATATATACTTAACCATATTTATGTAACCAAGGACAGTAGAAAAACCAGCAAGTGATAGTTGTTGCAATCTAAAAGAAACAGCAAGTTCTGTAGAACCGTATCAGACAAGCTAAACAAATTAAATTTGAATAAATTATGAACCCTTGTTTGGAGAAATAAGACTCAGGAGAACTGTAATCTGGCAGTGAAGCTTAAAAAAGCAAAGTCATCATAGGTCAAGATATTGAGAAAATTAACTTTCTATAAGTTTATAAAATGTTTTAGAGAGAGGCAAGATGGATTAGAATCCTAAAGAGCCTTTCTCATGGATTGAAGTTGTCTCAACACAAAAATTCATTTCCATATGAAATGCAAAGTGAGAAATATGCCAAAGGCTACAATGCAAGAGAGCAAAGCTGAGAAAAAGCCCTTTTATCATGAGTATAATGCCCCACTTTTCTGAAAATGGGAATCAATTGCCAAAGAAGAGAAAGATCTTTGGTTCCGCAGAAAGCATAGACTATATGGGGAACTAAAAGCACAGAATTTCTTAGTACCCTAATGCTTAGAGCTAATCTATACAGTAGGGAGAGATCTCCCAGTGTTTGGAAAACTGGAAGCTTGATTTTTTTAAGAACAGAGATTCTGGAATATCACTATTATCTATATTTCACTTCTTTGTAAAGGAAAAATTTCAATCTGATGACCTCAAATTTGAAACTAGTAGTGAAGTAATTCAATTTACCCTATAATAAGACCCTGACCAGAGCTTCAGAAAGTCAAATTCAAACAAATGTCTTCCAATGTTTCCCTAAGAGAGAAAGAAAAAATACATAAAATCAAAGATAATTCTTTTGGAAAAACAATAATGTTGACAATCTTTAGCTAGAATAGCCTCCAAACATACAAATAACCAAAAGTACACACATCCCTATTTTTTTTTTTAAAAATAGGGCCATTATTACTATTATTATTATTTTGGTACTGTGGATCAAACTTAGAACCTCCCACATGTACTTATACCACTGAGCTAAATCCTTGGCCCAGAATAAGAACATTATCCCTGTTCTTAAGAAAAAGGAGCAGAGATTACTATAAAGAATCATACAATGGTAAATTAGATAATAATTCCTAAAAATATATAGTTACTAAATTTGACTCAAGAAAAATAGAAAATAGCAACAGTTATATAGCAAGTAAAGGGATTGTTCAGTTATTCTAAATTTTTCAGAAAGGAAAATACTAGACCAGATGTTTAAATTATGAATTCTACCAAATATTCAAAGAAGAAATAACACAAATTTTTCCAAAAATCTTTCCCCCAAAATTGAAGACCAGTGAAAAATTAACATTTTATGAGACCAATATTACATGATACTAAAGCCAGACAAAAACATCAGAAATAAAAATAACATATTGTGAATATAGAAGGTCAAATCTTCAACAAATTACCAGTAAATTGAATCCAGTAATATGCCAAAAATGTTATGCCCAATGAACCAATGAAGTTTATCCAAAGAATTCAAGGGCGATTGGTTCATGATAAGAAAAGCAATTACTATAATAGATCACTTTAAGAGTACAAATGGAAAAGTAAACAACCAGCTTACATGATGGGAAAAGGATTTGATAAAAGTCAATGCAGTTTCATTGTATTAACACTAAGAAAACTAGAAAAGGTGATTTTTTTTAATATGGCAAAAGACATATGTGAAAAACCTAGATTATACTTAGTGGTGGAAAGCAAAGCTTTCCTTACTTATGATCAGGAAAAGATAAGCATGACTGCTTTAATCACTGCTATTTACCATTGTACTGGAATTTCCAGTCAGATAATTTAGGCAAAAATAGAAAGCGGGGGCTGGGGATTTAGCTCAGCGGCAGAAGTGTCTGCTTGGTAAGTGTGAGGTAGTGAGTTTGATCCCTGATACAAAACAAAAACAAAAAATTGAAAGCATTCAAATTGGAAAGAAACAATAAAACTATCTCTCATCACAGATAAGGAGATCTTATTTTGAAAACACCATTATGCATCTACTATAGATAATAAATTTAGCAAACTTTCATAGTAAAAGACCAAGATGTGGTGGGAAATACTGTTTCATACATCAGCAATTAGTAATCTGTAAAGAAAATTAACATGCCACTTCTAGTTACAATAGAATTCTAAAACAGAAAGTGTCTTACAACTAATAATTGGAAAATCTAATTCTCAAAATCATTTGGGATTAAAAGAAGACCTAATAAGCCAAACAATGAGAGCCATAGAAGGGACAACAGCACCAATCAATCTTCATGACTTTGAGCCTATCAACAGATTCACAGATACGACACAAATGCACAAGAAACAAAAGAAAAAATAATAGGAATTAACCAGACAGTATACAGAAACAGCCTCTCCAAGATTCAGAAACCAGACGCCGGAAAATAATAACTTGGGGAAGAAAAAATGGAGGGATGAGGAGCCCTGGGCCTTAGGGCAAAACTGGGGCAAATTAGAGCTACAGAGGAATTTAAGAGACGGATTATCCCACGGAGAAAGGAAGGGGCTGTGGGTACTTCCTCTTTGGCTTCTGGCTCCTGAGAAAAGCAGACACAGTGAAAGCAGAGGACCCCAGAAGCCCCAGAGATGCCCCAGTCCACTGGGACAGCTGGTGCGTGAGCCAAGTTCAAGTCCTGGCCTTATGCCTCTAGGTGGTGCTTGGTCATAAGCCATTTCAGGGGGAGGCCAGTGGAACCTGGGGCTCAGAAGGGCCACGGGCTGATTTCATTTCAGGGCTCCCAAGAGCACTAAGAGATGGAATAATATAAATTACTCGCTCAAATTGTGTGAAAGCACAGTAGAGATTAATAAACAGCTCAAAGAGATACTCAGCAGGATCTGAAAACATAACTAGATAATGAAACCAATAAGCAAAGTCTTTCAGGACCTCTTGGAAATCTCTAATAAAAGGTTAAACAAAATGATACCAAATATGAATATCCAGTTTACTAAAGAACGAAAATGTGTAAAAGTTAGAATCCCAGGCAATTAAAATCTGTAATGCAAGTGTGAGCAGTAGAACTGCTCAATGGAAGAACAGAATTTCAGAACAGTGCGATAATGATGTCTTCAAGAAATTATCAAGGACAGCAAGAGAGCATGAAAAAAGGATGTGACACCTGCCAGATGATGTAAAGACTAATGTCAGAATAATTGGACTAAGTGACATATCAGAAGGAAAGACAAATGGCATAAAAACTTCCCACCTTCAAGGAAAACACACACACACATACACACCCACAAGAGGCACATACTATTCCAAATAGCCATGACTATAACAGAAGCCTTCAGAACCACATCACCATACTCAAAGATTTAGAACTCTATCATAGGAACAAAATCTTAAAAGGAAAAAGGAACTAGGATGGCTGAAGGGGGAAAGGACTGTAGGGAAAAGGGAAAAAATGCAGGTCAGATATATGATTAGTGTCTCTTAGTTCATTAAAGAGTTGTGTTAATAGCAATTAGAGAAATTTTTTACCCAAATCTTATACACAGAGTAACTACTTTAAAGATAACAACATGTAATGTATTAACTATTGTTACTGTATTATTTTGTTACACAATTTTGTTTTATATTTTTTTCCCTTTAAAAAAAGCTGCTAGAAAAGGGCAAAGGATTGCATATAAATGTAAAGATATTAGAGTGATAACAGACTTTTTAAAATACAAACTTGAAGGGCCAGGAAGACATGGAGTGAAGTGTTTCAAGCCCTAAAAGGTAACAACTTCCATACCCTAAGTATGTATCCTGCAAAACTGTCATTGGAAATTTACAGAGAAATTGTCACGGTATCTCCATGACAAAGAAGCACCTCAAGAAATTCATGGCTATCAAGCCAACATTGCAAAATTTCTGAAGGATATCCTAGAGAACGACAGTGAGGCCTTCCACAGCAGAAAATCAGAAAGAGCAAATATTCCTGGTGCAGAGAGCAGCAGGCAGTGGGAGGGGGAGGAGGGTGTCAGCAACGGGAAAATAGTGCAGGGCTGGGAGAAAGTGAGTAATCCTAAGGACCACTCCCAGGGCACACTGTCAGTTCCCCATCAGAAGACAAAGGTAATTAGAATACATCAGGAAACAATATCCAACAGTGCGCAGAGTGCAAGAAGCATATTCAATTCAAAATGATGCTCAGAGGTTACTAATCAGTAGATGAAAAGCAATCAGTAACAAATGGTAGAGATGCTGCAGGAGAAAAGGAACCCATCTACATTGGTAGTGGGAGTGTACACTGCTGTGGAAACCGTTATGGGCACCAGTGTCAACCAATACGACCACTTCAGAAATCAATGTAGAGATTCTCAAAGAAACTAAAAATACAAAAGGCATTTGACCAAGCTATTGCCCTTCTAGGTATCTTCCAAAAAAGCTAAAGGCATCATACCCCAGTGGCATGTGAATATGAAATTTTATGCAGCTCCAGTCATAATGGTGAAATCTTGGAAGTGTACTCTATGAACATCAATAGAAGAATGGACTTTAAAAGTGTAGGGGCACTGGGAAAACAGGCAGCCAGCTCGCGGCTCTGGTAAGTGGCTATGGCCTCCCAAGCCACTCGGCCCCAGGGCGAGAACCAAGAGTGTTTCCTGAGATCCGCGCCATGTTGGAACTTGGGGTGCTGGGAAACCAAGCAGCCATCTCACTGCTCTGTTAAGGGGCTGTGAGCCTTCTGGGCATGCGGGCTAAGAATCAAACATCCATCCATCCCCACACACCCACCCCCCCAGCAAGTGGGAGCCAGAGATCTGAGCATGTCTTGCAAGTTTGACTATATGCAATACAGCAAATAAGGGGTATTTTCTTCTGCCATCTCTTTGTAGGCAAATATTTTTATCACTGTTTTGCTCTGGTCTGATCAATGGTATTGCTCTAGTCAATATTCTGTTTTTATAACTTTGGTATTACCTTCAATTTTGCTGTTCCTGATTGAAGGGACAACTATTGTGAAGAAAAACAGATACACTATTGTACTATTGCTGTTATCCCGGTAACCTGCTGTGAAGTTCTGTACCAATTTCATTACACTGTCTCAACTGGCTTTGTCCCATCTTGTTCTGCTGTATTTTACTACCTTCAAAATAAATAAATAAATAAATAAATAATAAAAAAGTAAATAACAACAACAAAACAGATCAGTAAGGTACTGAGCAAGCTGAAACATGATATAGCTAAACAGATAATGGACTTAAAAGCAAAAGGAGGAAAAGCAAGTGCTCTAAAGAATATAACTGCATGTATATTTAAGTGTGTAGGATTGATAACCATGTTGCTAAGTTTTTCTTGGATTGCTAAACAAAATTGTTTGCAGCCTCACTGTTTGAATGTCCACTTTGTATGCTTTGATTTTGTAACTTGAACAACTATATCTAAGAAGACAGTATGTAATGTATCAACTAGTGATTTCATACTGTTTATTTTTTTGAAATTCTGTATTGTTTCTACCCTTTTTTTCTGTTTTGCTTTTTTTCTGTCTTTAAATAAAAATAAAAAATGAAAGTGTATGCATTTATACACAGCAGAGTACTGCATTGCCATAAATAAGGTAAGCTTGAATCATCAGTAGGCAAAGAGATACACTTTAGTGCCATAATGTTAAGTGAAGTAAACCAGACCCACAAGCTTAAATATTGCACGACTTCTTTTATATGAAGGACTTAATATATAAACAAAGTTCAAAATAAAAAACAGATCATTGGGAAAAAAAGAGAGAGGGAAAAGTTAATGTAATCTATCATGAACAATGTCTCTAAATCTTGATTTAGTATAAATGTCTTACTTATTTTATATGTTTTTGGTCAATTAGTCTGGTTTTTAATCTTCACATATGATAATTAACTTTATAGGTATTATAAGATAAGTAAATCTGAATCTAACAAAGCAAAGGGGTACAGAGCTAAGAGGAATAAAAAGAATTGAAAAGTGCTATGTGTCTGTAACAATTTCCTACAGTGAATACAATCATTATGCATTGCAGACATGTATCAGTGACTCAAATTCTACAATGCTCCATGTCATTAAGAGAAATAGAAATAAAAACCATAATGAGGCACCATTTTACACTCACCAACAAGATAATATTTTAAAAGTGGTAAAAATATTTTGGTTAGGTGGTGGGGAAATTAAACCCTTTTAAATATTGGCAAAAATACAAAATGATCGACCCACTGTAAAAGGAAATTTAGTAGTTTCTCAAGAAATTGTACATTAAAAATATTGTACAATGGTACAATCCTAGGTATATACCGAGGATAATTAAAAGATAATCAAGATAATTAAAAATAATTATCAAATGAATGCATATGCATACTCGGTCATTCCAACACTATTCACAACAGCAAAAGCTATAAACATTTGAAATGTGCACAAGTGGATGAATGGATTAAAATGCTATAGTGTATGCTCACAATTGAATACTATTTGACCAGCATATATATCCTCCAAAACCTACTTAACAAAATAAACCAGAATAAACAATAAGTTTTATGATTCAACTTACATGAATTGTCTAGGAGAGAAAAATCCATGGGGGGAAATATTAACAAAGGACTCTGAGTGTGGTGTAGATAGAGAAATTTTTTTCATAGATATAGCATTTTACTCAGGAGCTGTGTAGGAGCTGGAAGCAGACAATGATGAAATCATTTTGGAACAAGATTTCGGCAGCAGCTGAGCACCACTTGAACGTATTGAAAGGCGATGGATGTTCAGTTGAGAACGCTCAACTATGTTGTATAATTTTGCATCAATGAAATATTTAAAATACAGGAATTAAAAGTAGATAGAACTAAAAGGAAATACAAAGATGCTATATAGGAGATATAATAATGAAATCCACAATCCCCAAAATTTATAGAACTCTTCGAGCAAAAGCCATTGAGAGTATAGAACATGGCTAAAAGCAAAAATTATAAGAATCAACCAACTTGCAAAAATTGACATTGAGGGAACATTGCACCCTAATGAAAAATGCATACTAATTTTGAGCAAACATGTATCATTCATTAACATAAAACATATGCTAGTCCTAATAAATGTTATGTAATTGAAATAAGTAAATATTTTCCAACCCCAAAGGTTTTCAGTTAAGAATCAAAAGATGATGAAACAAATCTCCAAACATCAAGAAATTGCATGAAACAATTTCAAATAAATTATGGATAAGACATAAATCACAAGGGTTATTAAAGAATATTTAAAAAAATGATAATGGTAAAATGTGTGAAATACAGCTAAGCATTAATTATAACAGATTTGTAACTTTAGATGACTGCACATATTAGAAAATAAAAATATAAAGTGCATGTTCTCATACTCAGTATGTAAAGATAACAGAAGAGCAAGGCCAAAGAAGAAAATAGAAATAAGAATAAAAGCAATTATAAATTCAATAGGAAATATACAAATGATACAAAAATTAACAAAATTATAACTTGTTTCTGTGAAAAAATAAAGTGTTAAAAATATGGCTGATGAAACACAAGAAAATGCTTGAATTATTCATATTAGAAATACAAAAATTCAATAAGGCTCTTCAAATATTAACATAAAATAAGAAGATATTATGAAGAATTTTATGGGAAAGAATTTGAAAGTTTATGTAAAATTAATTAATGTTCTCAAAATTATCAGCAGAAACTGAAAATTTAAATAGCACCATAATTTATTGAAACACTGCAATAAAATTCTCTAGGCCTGGATGGCCTCACTCATAAATTTTATTAATGTCTAAGGGAGATTAATATCAATCTCCACAAACATTTTCAGGAATGAGATGAAGAAGAACATTTTCCAGTTGGTTTACAGACAACATCCTTGAATTCTAACAATGAGAATAAATTTTAAAATTTCTGAGTAAAATATCTCCCATAACGTAGCTGTAATATTTAACTCAATATCAGTAAACTGCATCTAAGAATAAAGAATTTAACATAAAAAAATAATATAATTCACCAAATTTATAGAGTGAAGGTAAAAAACTGTGAGTATTCTAAAAGGTAGAACAGAAACATTTGAACAAATCCAATGCTCATTTAACAAAAACTCATCAAACAAAGGATGTAAAAGAAATAAAAATCTTCCTCATTATTGGTTTAATGTATTTCTCTTTAAAATTACTCTGCATGGTGGTGCATTCTTGTAATTCAGCTACTCATGAGGCAAAGATAATAGACTATATGCTCAAGGCCAGTCTGGGCAGCTTAGCAAGATTCTATCTCAAAACAAAATTTCAAAAGTTGTGGGGATGCAGCCCAGTGATAGAACACTTGTCTAACATACTAGCACCTTGGGATCAATCCCCAGTACAAAAGACAGGAAGGAAGGAAGGAAGGAAGGAAGGAAGGAAGGAAGGAAGGAAGGAAGGAAGGAAGGAAGAGAAAGAAAGGAAGAAAGAAAGAAAGAAAGAAAGAAAGAAAGAAAGAAAGAAAGAAAGAAAGAGGAGGTAGATGTTAATATGCTTATTGTTAGACACTTTTCAGTAGAATGCAAAATATCTCACCACTTCTAGTAAATTTTATACCATGGGAATAACAACACTGTAAGTGCTATGCCTTGAAGAAAGATGAGAATTGAAAGGTATGAATAGGATAAAGATGAATTAAAGCTATTATTCCTTGATGATTATTTATTTTTCATCTATAAATTACAAAATTTACAAAAAAGTCCCTAGAATGAATTGAATTCAGCAACATGTGAAAGAAGGTCAGTGCCCCCCAAATGAATTGTATCACTGCTACAAATAGTTCTTGATTTACCATTGGTGACTTTACAGTGATGGAAATACTATATACATTCAGTATAAAATGCGCTTAAAATTCCGAATTTTGGTCCTCTCCCAGGCTAGTGATGTGCTGCAGGGTACTCTCTCAGGATGCACGGTGACCGCAGGGAGCTGGCAGTTAGTCAGCCCCGGTTACTCAGCCACAAAGCAAAACCACCTCTTTCCACAGTGTGCCGAGCGGCTGAGCTGTGCTGCTTGGTAGACTGGGTGCATTAAACGCATTTTCATCTTATGATATTTTCAAATTATAATGGATTTACTGAGAGAGAACCCCATCGTAAGTCAGGAACATCTACCTGGAGAAGTACATCAAGTTTAAGAATCGTAATATTGAATATGTTTAAGTCGTCATGAACTTTTTAACAAATAAAACTAAAACAAAACAGGTCTCACAACCTTAGGTTGTTGCTGTTTTTGTTGCTGAAGGGGAATCGGCAACATGATTATAAGGTTTGTATGGAAAGTCATATTATGTAAAGTAGCCAAAAATACATTTAAAAACAGAACAAAATTGGGAGGGGCTACTCTTACATAAGTTCACAATTTAATATAAATATCTGGCAGTGAAGACAGTGCTGTATTGGTGTAAGGTCAGTGAGGGTGCATTGTCTCCCAAAAGTTTCAGTTAACTGAGTCTTTGTAAGTGCCAAATCAGTTAAAGAGGAGAAGAAAGCTTTGTGAAAACTAAAAACGAGTGCATGCCTAATCAGAATTCACTTTATGAAAAATAGAGTCAAGTTCAATTGCACTGCAAATAAAAATGCAGGAAGAACAGTACATTGAAGCACCTTTAAGCATAAAAGAGGAATAAATTTGTGAAAGAAAAACATCTTAAATGGAATACAAAACAAAAAACCCATCATAAAATAAAAAGGAGAGTACTAAAATGGTATTGAAATTAAAAATCTTATTAAAATAGTAAAAACTAAAAATCAGTAAATTTGCAACAACTATTTATACAATGCATGTATTTTAAAAGATGCAATTTAAGTATATTAGAAGCTATAAATCAATAGTCAAAAAAGGAAAGAAAGAGAAAGAGAATCCAAACTAAATAAGAATCAATAAAATGTTTACTGGGATATGCCACAGATGAAGACATAATGTGACCAGTGAACACAGAAATATGGATTTGTTCATCAAGAAATGAGACTGTGACCCCAGTGGCTATGGCTAAAATTGGAAAGATGGTATTTTCCAAGTCACAAGGAAATATTTGTTTCCAAGTGACAGCAAATGATGAAGGTGGAGGGCAACCTGGCGTCACTTTAGAGGAGCCAACATTTCTGAAGCTGCTTTGGCAGTTTCTTAGGATAAACCTGCATCTTCTCGAACTCAGTGCCTGAATGAGTCTGAAAGCATATGCATATGCTCCAAATAAGTGATTTTCATTAACAACCTTATCCAAAATGGCCAGGTGAATGTGAATAAAATGTTATCCATGAGAAAATGCAGCAACATGGGTGCTCAGATAAGGGAGCGCTGTCAGTGATGGACCCAGGTGAGGTGGAAGGTTTTGTGTTGACATTAACTACAGCAAAAGGAATGAGAAATAAATAAAAAGGGTACATGGGGAAAGGAAGAATTCCAATCACCGTTAAATGCAGATAACATGATATTTGACAGGGAAGACCCAAAGAACTCCCATCAAAGACACACATGGAAGTAATAACTTCAGCAAAGTAGCAGGATACAACATCAATAGGAAAAACTCAGTAGCATTTGTGTTTACAACCAAGAACAGGACGAGAAGGATATTCTGAAAACAATCCCGTTCACAGTAGCTTCAAGAAGAATGACATACTTGGAATTAACCTAACCAAGTGAGTGAAAAGCTGCTTAGAAAACTACAGTAGCCTGAAAAAGGGGATTGAAGAGAACATCAGAAAACGAAAAGACATCCTTGCTCCTGGAATCAAAATGGTCATACTCCCAAACTGCTACACAGATTCGATACAGTCCCAATCAAAATACCAATGCCGCTCTTTATAGATATAGAGAAAATAATTGCAAACTTCATATAAAACAGAAGAAGCCTAGAGTAGCAAAATCAATTTTGGCAACAAGAGCAAAGCAGGTGGCATAGTAACACCCAATTTCAAGCTGTACTATGAAGCAGAAGTAACAAAAACCAGCATGGTTCTGGAATAAAAACATATGTGGATCAATGGAACAGAACTGAGGGTATGGAGACTTTTCCCAGACACGATTGCTTCTTTGATCTTTGACAAAGGGGCTAAAAGTATATGTCAGAGAAAAGACAGTATATTCCACAAGGGGTGCTAGGAAAACTGTTTATCTGTGCACAGAAGGTTAGAACTGGAACCTTATATCTCACCATATGCTAAATTAAAATAAAATGGATCAAAGACCTAAACATGAAAGTGGAAATATTAAACATACTGAAAGATAAAGTATGTAAAATACTTGAAGACAGAGGTATAGAAAGGATTTTCTAGATGAGAACTCAGTCACAAAAAATAGCAGCAGGAATCAACAAATGGGATTACATCAGAATAAAAAGCTTCTGTACAGCCACAAAAAAAAAAATATCAGTATAGTGAAGAGAAAACCTGCAGAATGGGGAAAAACTGCCAGCTACTCCTCAGACAGAGGACTAATATCTAGAATATGCAAGCGACAACAAAAAAATTAAACCACCTAAAAGTAATGACCCAGCCAAGAAATGGGCAAGAGAAATGAACAGACACTTCACAGAGGAAGAAATACAAATGGTCAGCAAACATAGGAAAAAATGCTCAGCACCCTTGACCACTTGAGGAATGCAGATTAAAACAATGCTTAGACTCTACCTTTTTCCAGAATGAATGGCAATCATTAAGGTATCGATAAATAACAAATGACGGCATGGCTGAGGTGGAAGAGGGGCCCTCCCTCACTGCTGATGGGAATGTAGACTGCTACAACCATCATGGAAATCTGTGTGTCGATTTCTCAAGGAATTTAAATTAGAAATTCCATATGACCCAGCTGTTCCCCTACTAGGTGTCTTCCCCAAAGATCTTAAGTCATTGTACTACAGAGATATATGCATATCTATGTTTGGAGCAGCAAATCTCGTAACAGCTAACCAGTACCCATACCTTTCAACTAATGACTGCAAAAAGAAAGTGTAATATCAATATGTAATGGAATAGTTGTCCCTGCCGGGAAAGACACTTTTCAGACACATGTAGGAAAATGGATGCCCATGGAATATATTATGGTGAGTGAAATAAACCAAATACACAAGCTTACATATCGTATGGTTTCTCTCACTGGAGTGAGACAGTGTACCAAGAGGGTGAGAAGGATGAGTAGAGGGGACTGAAATGGGTCTTCAGTGTGGAAGTGGCCAAAGGCAAAGAGCATGGGGAGCGAGGGGGAGGGGAGAGGGGTCAGTACAGTAAAGATTTTTCATGTAGAGGAGTCTGATAACCTCAATTCATGTAAGCATTGTGTGCTGTAACATGGGCTAAGATTAGTAATACCAACAAGAATAAAGTGGGATAGGAGGGGAGGAGGAGGAAGAGGGAGGAAGGGGCAGGGAAGGGGAAGGGAAGTTTTGAAGAAAATAAGAAACAAGCTGTAGTATGTACATGTAGCCACTCCCCAAGACTTTTGTAAACTGCATGAACTCCACACATGTACAAAACGAAGCAAAAAAAAAAAAGACACTGGGTGAACCAAAGAAACCAGATAAAAAGGATGCATAAAAATAATTCCAAGTATATGAAGCCCAGGAACAGTAAGGACTGTTTAGATAGATAGATGATAGATAGATAGATAGATAGATAGATAGATAGATAGATAGACAGGCTAAGAGATAATTAAGAAACCTCATTGATTCAACGCCAGTAAGAACAGTGGTAACCAAAATAACAAACATTGTCTCATGACTGGACATACAGAGAAGGCTGAATGCAGAACACAGTGTGAGGTTACAGAAACGCTGTAATATTGTTCGGGGTGGTTACTTCACGGGTGCATAAAGTTCGCAGAAATTCTAGAATTGCACTTAGAGGTCTGCATCTTTCCCACACACACACGTCAAACACAGACAAAACATTACCAAAAAGACAGTCATCGCACTCACATCCTGAAGACAACAGTCTGTCAGCATCTGCCTTGACCCTTGTGGTCATGCTCCATGGGACTAAGAGAGAGGAAGATGACAACCACAAGGTCTTCTTCAAGTTGGGACATCAGTCGAAATTTCAAAGAACTGTTGGTGCATATACGGAAGTAACAGTAAATGAATTATTCCATCTAACAATTACTAAGCCCCAATGTGCTTATTAGAGAAGAAACAAAACAGAAATTTCAATGCCTAACACCACATAGGCAGTAAAGAGGGGGATCCAGGAATTTAACCTCTGTGGCACTTCAAAATCCATGCCTTTCATCAGGGCTTTGGCCTTCCTTTCATAAAACGCTGGCTTCTGACACAGGAAGGAGAAGTTTGAACCCTGATAGGAAAATGGGCAGGAACAGCTCACAGGGATCCAAGTTAAGTATCTGAGATTTCACCAAAGAATCCTTGGAACTAAGTCGAAATCAGAAAAATGCAAATTAAACAATGAAATAGTGAGGACTACTCATCAGAATAGGAACACGGGGAAAGGTGTCACTGAGCCAAAGTTAGTGCAGATGTGATCAGTCAGGAACTCTAGAACATTCATTATGGCAAGGTCCTGAGACATTCTGGAGATCTTCTGACTGTACTTCATGAAATTCAGTGGCCATATGCCTTATAATTATAACTAATCACTTTAATTCATGAGCACATATTGCAGAGAAATGATATAAGGAGTTCTGTACACAACAGTTGAGAACAACAGTGGTGTATCTACTTAGAGCTGGGGGATAATCAGTAGGAGAATGGAAAGGTAATATTATATTATGAATCCAATGGGACAGATTTGGAGAAAATGCACTAAGCATACCAACTGTATTTGCTAAATAAAGCTATTTATTATAGAAACGTGCATGTATATTGTATATTGATGGACATAAATGCTTCAGAGCAGGAATATTGATGAGCACGGGAGCACAGGCAGAGCTAAGGAATAGAAATGAAATAAAAAAAATAAGCAAAGCCTTTTTCTTAGGAATACTACTGGCAGGTAACACATACACACCCATATATGAAATAGATAAGTAAATATATAGGTATAGTGATATTAATAGAAGTCACTGATTCAGCCCCAGTAAATTATTTATGATTTTTGATCCAGTCCTAAGCATATACACCTCAACACATTGTGTGTGTGTGAAACATTTTAAAGAACACTATCCTATGAGACAAAGAGGAAAGAAACATGAAAATGCTTGCTTGCCACTAGGATAGCTGTTCCATCCCATTTCTGAAGACTCTTGGTGTCTGGGGTGCCCTATCGCTGCGGATTTAGATAACACCGGCTTGATGCTCTGTATCTCAGTGATGCTCATGATGTTCTCATCATGGTGATGGTGATAATCATCCTGACAAGTGAGGCTCTGTACATAGGAAACATCGTGTAGAGAGGGGTTTAGTGTGGGCGATATTCCCTCAATTTATACAACATACTGAAGATCGGTTTCTATAAGGATCTTACGGTCATTGAGCTCATACAGATGGTGGTGGGTGAGAGAAATAGCGGCTGTACACGTCTCCCTTTGTGGATTCTCAGGATGTTGTTGAATGACCTATAAATATCATCTACTCAGACTTCTGTAAGAAAATAAGGAAGATCATTAGCTCTTTAGGGCTCAGAATATCTCCTTCAATTTAGACCCTATCTATCTGAGCACTGACTGGCCTCCGGAATAATTTTATTACAGATGTCTTTTGTGATTTGTGCCTTGTGTAGATGGCAGTATAACAGATGAGATCACTGTCTATTTAAAGGCAAACAAATGACAGTGTCAAATGCATGGTAAAATGAATGATGGGGACCATATTTCATGCCCACCTCCTGTGGCAGTCATAAGAAACAGCAGGTCCATTTTACTTTTGAGATACCCAACACAGTAGAATTGAGAATGTTTGCCAGAGAAGCATCATGCATGGTCTACTAAATCGGTGGCTGGGAACACAGGACCGTAGGCAAGTTTTGAGAGGGAAAACGCTAAATGACTGCCTAAACACACCAATTGGAAGCAATGACAGGTGATTGCCCAGAGGAACATGAACCATGTGGAAATAGCGCTGGTGAAACTGTCTCTCCTTCGTTATCACTGTGGTCCATACTGATTCATTCTCTGTAGTTGAATTATCTTTGAAAAATTTATGGTGCATTTTTATGGCAATAGCCAATCATGCATATCATTAGTGTGCAAAGCAAGGGGTTTAAGACAAGAGGCGACTGATGGCTTTTCGATTATTAATGTAAATGAATTTCCAAGCATAGCTAGTCTAAGAAATGCAATAAAGAGCAAAAGTCAGGTCTCTGGCTCGGTGCATACGCACAGCCACGCTAAACAAACTCATATTTCATTCTCAGGGTAAGTGAAAACAGCAGTTAAGTTTCAAAAGTTCCAGAATTTTATACTGTGAGATGAAATTTCTAAAAAAATCATTAGCATTTGAAGGAGGAACACTCAGAATTTCAAATTCAAAAGGTGCTTCGCATGCTATGAATTCTACTCCTGTGCATGGAAGGAATCCTGTCAGTTCTCCACCCTGCTACCCCCAAGCTCTGCTCAGACGCTGACTCTGAGCGGAGACCGGTAGCCCGTGCCACTCACTATGTGGAAATGGACCTCACGAGGAAAGCAAACTTTGTTCTGGCTTCGGCAGGCAGTGCAGTCAATCTATCCAGGTACACAAGCCACACATTTCCGTCTTTCTTGTAATATCTATTTTCATACAGCCAGCATTCCACTGCAAATGTGTGTCCATTTTACTTTTGAAAATACTCCTTTAATCTCTGCTCCTATCTTTAGCCAGCTAATTGCTGAATTCAGTCCATCTCTTTCTTGACTATTACAATGTATCGTGACTGGTCTTCTAGATGAAGCTTCATGTAGTACTTCTGTGCTGCCCTTAGGGATGTCAGATTGCATCTCCCGAGGCTGTAGACTGGTTCCTATGATTCATCTGTGATTTTTCAGCTTCCTAGAATTCTCTTGAATTTCTAGACTGGGTTGGATGCCCTCTTCTGTTTTCATATACTGCTAAATATATTTTCATATATTTTCAAATATAGTTTTCTATGTTTTTGATTACTACCAAAGTATGAGGTTTTTTGCGAGTAGGAATGTCCCTTGGGTAAATGGAAATGAAGTCACTGACTTTTCTAGAAAGAATGGGCTTACGATACAATAATAAAAGTATATTTATATGTGCCGAAGCTTGGGTCTGGAGGTGTTTACCAATGCAGCATGCAATGACATGAGGTCTACAGAGCCTTGGGGACACTATCTACTACTTAAATGCTGTTGAATGAGACCAGAAAAAATGTAGGAAACTCAATTTCAGGTGCATTCAGGACTTGAGGCTTGCAGGAATGTTATAAAGAAGAAACGGCAGGTTATAAAGTAAAAGGACTTTATATTTGTAGCATTACAGCTAATCTATGAAGAGAGTTTTCTATCTGAAGTTACATGACAAAATACGAGAAGCAAAGTCAAGGACACTGAAGCTTAGTATGATATGCAGACTTTATACATACAAAACCATTCTATGAGGATGCACTGTCTGGTAAAGGAAATGATGTGAGGGACAACACAAAATTGTCCATCATGGCAAAGGAAATAATGTGTAAACAAAAAGATTCACAAAATTGGTACAGGGATGAATGTGGTCCTCTTATAAAAGCTTCCTGTCAGATGAAATTGGACTAAGAATCCACAGCATACAAAGTAAGACTGCTAAAGGCTCTTTGTTCTCAGCTCCACCTCTTACCAAAGCCTTAAGATCCCTTGACTCATTAATAACATCGAGTTTATTTTTATGCAGGTTAAATCACCTGTTGTTAGAAAGTGGTTCTGGGTCATCACACAGTGAATTTTAATAAATTAGACCTGCTGTCCTTTTCAGAAACAACACATGGGTCAACAGCTGTGATTAAGCTGTCTATATTAATACGTGGTTATCTCTAGGATAATTATAGTTTCCTCTCAATGATTTGTGTGAATGGCAAATAACTTTAAATAGTGTCAGTTATTTATATATTCGCTTGAGGGGCATTCACTGTGCACATGCATCTGGATATACAAGTGTGCTAACTTCAATATTTAATCCAGTATTTCTACTCACACATGTTGTCCAGTAAGACACAGTGTAGTGTGTGGATTAGGAGCACAGTCTGTAGAGAATACTAGGTTGAATCTGATAGAAATTATAACATTATTTTTATGCTATATCTGTACTTATTATTGCTTCAGACCCAGATAAGACATAGCCTTGTAACTTGGACATTCTCAATTTAAATTCTGAATGTTTATTGCTGATGGAGACAAAGTAGATTTTAGGCAGATGGCTTTACAGATATCCCACTTATTAAGAGAAGAGGCAAAGTCTATTTATAAACATGAGCCAATGTGTGCATTACCGTGACAAAGGGGATCCTGAGCTGTGTCCGCTGAGCCCTTATGAAACAGTGTGTCCGGCCTCAAGAGCTGTCTTGTTGAGCTGGTGATGAGGCCGTGTGCTATGCGCACTGACCGCTGGTGTTGCTCCTAATGGAACGCATACACTCCCATTCCAGGTGTGTCTGGATGCTTACGAGTGCCTAGACAGTTGGCTAACTCCAGAAACACGAATCTTAACATCACGTAGCCTTGCACTCAATTTTTCCCTTCTTACTGACGCAAGGGTCACAGATCTCAGTAAACAGCTAGGATTTTTAGAATATGTATTTTCAAAAATAGTACTATGTACTAAAACAGGGGAAAAAGATTTGTGAAAAAATGACGTAAGAGGAGAAGTGTGATGTCCATGCACCAATGATAAATGTCATCCTTATGTACTGCAAACTTGTACTAATAAAAAATAGTTAAATAAAAATATACCTAAACGTACATTAAGCAAATGACTATGGTGGGAGGCTGCATCGGCTTTGGAAATGATGGCCATCTCTTCCAGAAGAGGAATCTAGGAGTGATCGTTGAGCTGTTGCTCAGAACTGTACAAACACCAGTTTGGCTCTGGTTGCTAAATGGCCCCACGTGTGACAGTAAGAGCCTTGGACTATGTCTGATACTTGGTAAGCACACGAATGTGATCCAGAACTGAAGCCAAGTGGGGCATTTCCACTTTGAAAACTGTGCGAGAGGACGCAAGATGACGAGAGAGGAAGCGTCAGAGGAGCATCTGCAGGAATGGTGGTGCAGTCAGGGGCGGTGAGAAGAAAAACTAAAGTCAGGACAATGAAATTTATCATATTGTTTTATGATGGTCACCCAGAGTTAACACAAAGTGCAGGAAATCTGTCCTCAACACTAAAGACATAGGGTATTCAGCCAAGCGCCTGGATCCCACAGCAATGTCCCACATGAGTCCAGATGAAAATCTAGAACCCATGACAGTACCTCCCACGAGTCCAGATGGAGGTCTAGAGCCCACTTGAAGGACTCACGCCAGTCCCTTTTACAGATCCGTGCTGGGAAGGCCCAAAGGTCAGCGGTGGAAGCCAGAAAGTCTATGCCAGCGGGGTGAAGGAGCTGTGCTGGTAAGTTGAGGGTTCTAGCTGGACCCAAGAAGTCACACTCACAAACAAACACCAGGGCTTTCCTGAAAAGCACCACAGCCATCCTCAGTGACACAGAGGCCCCAAGCTCCTCCGACGACAAGCACAGCTGAGTACATGCCAGGAAGTCAGCGTGAGGAGTTCATTCTGGAGACCAAGCTGCACACGTCTTCCCCTCTGGAGCCAGGAAGCAATGCTCGAAGTAAGAACCAGAGCTCCTCCAGGAGAACCAATGGCTTAAGCAGAAACACGTAGGAGAACCCACAACGCCTCAACGCACTAACACCTTCCTTTTCCTTCTCCTCCTTCTTCTCCATGCCTCTATTTATGCTGACAGCTTTCCACAGGTAGAACATCTATGCTCAGCACCATGGTGATTTAATTCCACTGCTTTTAATTGACCACCAGTTTTGGTAAAAAGGGGAACTGACTGCAAAGCTCCACAAGGAACAGACATCAAGAGGACTCAGTATCTAACCAGAAGGAAAATGACTCATGTGAGAGAAAGGGTGGCCTTATGATTTCTAGGTGAGTGGCCCAGTGATGCCTTTTGAGATGCCTTTAGAGAACCGTCACTGTTTCCTTTTCGCCATGTTGCATGTGAGGTGGCTCTGGGACACCCATGGGTGATGTTTCTGGATTGTGCTAACAAGGTTTGAAACACAAGATTGCTCTGAATTCAAAGTAGAGAGGCAGAACATTGGCACACAGGTGAGACGCGAAGCTAGATGGAAATAGCAAACTAAGGAAAGGAAATGAGGACTAAAGAAACCCAAAACTTAATTTATGACAATTCTGTGCCAACAGAGGGCACAGCCATGGCTGGGTGAGGGCCAAAGAGAGGACAGAACTGGTGATGCACTGAGTCACCGAGCCTTCCCAGCATACACCGAGCCTCGTTAGCAAGTCCTGTGCTCTGCAGAGGTCAGGGAAGATGACATTTAAGAAGGAGCCATGACACTTAACATGGATGATATCAGCTTTGTTGGATTAATGAGTGGTAGCTTGAAATAGGTCTCTATTTTCTGCCACTATGCTGAATACCACAGATTGGCTAGTTTACAGTGACCAGAAAGTTATTTGGCACACGGCTCCATAGGCAGAGAGGTTCAAGCCCGAGGGGCCACATCTGCTGAGGGACTTCATGCTGTGTGCACCAGGGTCGGGGTGGAGGGCGAGCATGCCAAGGGAGCAGAGGGAGCAAGCAAGCTCCTCCAGAAGCCCGGGGGGAGCCGAACTCACACGGTTCATCTAGAACATACTCCTGTGGTAACAGACTCAGCCCTGGAGTAACAAATAGCATTCGCTGGTTCAAGAGGGCAGAGCCCTCCTCACCTAATCCTAATTTGCAACCTTCATCTCTTATCGTGACGGCACTGGAGATCAGTTTCCAGCTTGGGAATATTAAGGGACACGTTCAAACCCCAGCAAGGTGTGGAAAGTTTTAAAAAAGAACCCTGGGTTTAACTTGAGACTTGGAAAATGCTAAAAGGAGGAATGTTTTGTTAAGAATGAAGGGATAAATTGGTATTTGTGAAGTCACACGTCAATTACGCACTGCAAAATGCAGTAGACTGTGAAAGGCAGTGTTCTCAGGGTGACAACTGCCCCCCAAACCCATTCAACCCCTAAACAAGTCACTGGTAAGAGACTCAGAAACAAACCTTTCATTTCACTTCGGGTATGTCTTCCAGGGCAGAATATGGTCGGGGCTCTAATTTTTCAGGAAACCTCTCTCTCCAGATATTCCATAAAGATTTCTCTGGGCATATAAATCTCTGAAGAGCCAGACTGTACAGCTCTGGAATTTATAAATGCTGACATCATTCTCCACTGTCTAATGTCCTATGGAAAGTTTCTCCCTCCCTTTATTTGCCATGCAGGCTTACTCTTAATGAGGACTGAATTTCTCCTTTGAATTGTAAAGTTTGTTTCTTGTTGAAAACAAAGGGAACAGAAAACAAGCAATACTAAGTGCTGACAAGTCCTTGGAGGCATGCAGTTCTCTTGTTCTTTAAAAGCTCTCAGTAGTTTTTGTGGCATTACCAAGGTTCATTCCAGAGACAAATAAAAGGCATAGTTCTGAAGTGACAATTCTATTCACCTTTAAAGAAAAAAAATCAAGAAAACAAGAATAACTTAAAAGTTTAAATGTTTGGTTCCAGGCAATATTTTACTTTACACTGCCCTCCAATCCATCTTGAAAACATATTTTAACTTTTAAAATACAAGAGTATAAGATATCAAAGGAAGAAATGCTTACTTTAAAAAATAAGAATCTAATCATTGAAAACATGCACTTCAAGTGCTTGGATTTTTATATATGCAACTCCTACTGAGGAAAAAATTCAATTCCATTGAAATTCAACGTTCCTATTGTATACTCAATGCCTATACAAACTTATAAAATGTGCTCATTTACATATTATGAAAGAATATATTTTATGTAATTTATTAATAAACAATTTCCTCACTCTTGCGTAGGAATTCTGTCTCCAGACTGACCCATGCATGTTCCAAACTTACCTGAGCTTCCATTTGTCTTCAGACAAACTGAACGCTGCTTTACGGGGTATGCACAAAGATGCCCTCACTCTTAAGTGGATGTATGACCTCAGAGGCCGCTTGTACCCTTAGTATCTTTAGTCTGCACTGCTCACGCCTGAACCTTGGAAGCACCCATTGCTGTAGTCAGGAGTTGCAAGGAGAGCAACTGCATACAGGACACATAACTTATAGTGTTATTTTTAATGATTACCCAAGGAATCAAATACAAAGAAAGGGCAGAAACTGTGTCCAAAGCACTAAAGACCTAGCGAAGGCCTGGATCCCTTGGCAATAACCCCCGCATGAGTTCACTTGGAAACCTAGACAATGACCCATGCAAGACTATCTCACAGATCTGCACTGGGGAGGCCCAAAGGTCAGCAGTGGAAGCTAGAAAGTCTTTGCCAGTGGGGTGAAGGAGCTGTACTAGCAGGCTGAGTGTCCTAAACTGCAGCCAAAAAGTGACACCCAAAATAAGGATCAGGGCTCCCCTAAAAAGCACCACAGCCATCCTCAGAGACAGTGAAGTCCTAAGCTCCTCTGAGGATGAGAACAGCCAAGTATATATCACGAAGTGATTGTGACAAACTTCTGGAGATTAAACAGCACACGTCTTCCCCTCCAAAGCCAGGAAGTGATGCTCAAAGTAAGGACCAAAGATCCCCTGAAGTGAACTCTAGCCACCCTTAGTGACAAGGTCACAAGCTCGTCTGAGGATAACAGCACGACAAGTTCCTCCAGGAGAACCAACATCTGTAAACAACAACGCTTAGGAGAACTCATTACTCTTCCTCTCCAAGTCTCATTTTTATGCTGGCCAGGCCATCCGTGCTCAGCACCACGCTGATTCGGTCCAGCTGGTACTTAAGCTGACCACCAGTTACCAGTCCGCTACACTCACTGTTGCGGATTAAAAGCTGGTGGTCAAAAACACCAGCCACATTAAATCAGCACAGTGCTGAGTGTAGCTGGCCTACCTGAGGAGAGTTGCCAGCATAGAGACTCGGAGAAGAAGAGCTAGGCATTGTGGGTTCTCCTAAATGTTGCTGTTTTGAGCCACTGGTTCTCCTGAAGGAGATTGTCATGCTGGCTTCCCGGATACGGATTCAGCCATTATAATCAGAGGAGCTCAGGACCTTGTTGCTGAGAATGGCTGGGTTTACTTTGGGGGAGCATCACTTCACTGATTCCCGAGGGGAAGATATATGTTGTTTAATCTCCAGGAGAAGCTTGTCACGCTGGCTTTCTGGCATGTACTGGACTGTTCTCATTGTTGGAGGAACCTGGGACCTCCTTGTCACTGAGGATGGCTGTGGTACTATTCAGGGCAGGGCTGGTCCTTATTTTGAGTGTGATTTCTCAGCTCCAACGTAGAACCCTCAACATACCAGCACAACTCCTTCACCCCGCTGGCATAGACTTTCTGGCTCCCACCACTGACCTTTGGGCCTTCCCAGCACGGATCCATAAAAGAGACTGGAGTGAGTCCTTCTTGTGGGCTCCAGGCCTCCAGCTGGACTCGTGGGAGGCATTGTCACGGGCTCTAGGTCTTCAGCTGGACTCACGCAGGACATTGCTGTGGGATCCAGGCCCTTGGTGGAATATTCTGTGTCTTCAGTGTTGTGGACAGATTTGCTGCACTTTTTTGCGTTTAACTCTAGGCGACCATCATAAAATAATATAAATTCTGCGTTCTGATAACAGTGGTTCTCCTCACAAGCCCTGGCTATAACGCTCACCCTCTCAGATGCACTTCGAATGTACCTGTCAAGCAGCAAAAACAAAACCAAGAAAATATGTATATACCTTCTATACTCAGGATTCTTGTGAAAGTGTGAAATGCCTATAGGTCGACCACATAGTTTTCTGTCTGCACGCTTCATGTAGGACCTACGCACCGTTAGGTGTGGCATTCCTTAGTAATTTAATGCATGGTTCACTCCTGATGAACGGCACTTAGCTCTCAAATTGATTTTTTGAATTTTATAGGAAGCTGATGATTTCTACAAAAACTAACTTTAATTTTGAAAACCTTAAAATTTATAGAAAAATGTTAAAGCAGAGAGTTTTTATTATCTGTATCTTAAATCAGTATGGTACATCTTCTACAAGTAATGAATGGAGATTGACACATTACACACTAAAGTCCATGGTTTACTCAGATTTTCTTACTTATTTTTCATGTTCTTTTTCTATTCCAGTTCCTTTGGTTACCCTGCCTCATAAAGCTCTTCTGGACTATGATTATTTCACAGATTCTCCTAATTTGGTGCCTTGAGCAACTTTGAATAATGTCCTTTCAGTGAAATTCATGTCCTGTTTTTACTCATAATTAAACTCTGGTTGGATATTCTTTGAAGAAAAAAAAGAGGCAAAATGATGTTCTCAGTTTATTTCAAAGTAAATATTATCAGCTTGTCAAGGATAAGGGACATTAACTGACATAACCTGGTCAAGGTGGATTTATCAGGATTTGATACCTTTCTGCATGGTACTTTCTGGAATGAGGCTGCTAAACTGAGCCCAGTGTTGGAGAATGGAGACCTTTCCATGGGATATATGTATCTTCTCTCCTATTTATTTATATCCAATATAGATATGCAAATACTTACTCTGTACTTTGAACTATTAGAAAATACTTTTTCATGTATTGAGTTATCAAATTTCTTTTCCATCGTTGACCATGGAGGTCTCCTTCCATTGGGCGGTATATTGCTTTGACAGATTTCTACCATTTTCCTTGCTTTGCTTTTATCACTTTATTTTGGTGTTGCTACTGTAGCTGCCAGTGTAATTTCTGCTGTGTAATTTCTGATACAATAGGATGCTGTGGTCCATTATGTGTGTTTGGTCTCATTTGCAGAATTAGCCATTGCTCTAGGAATCTGGATCAATTTTACTGGACAGTGGAATTAGAAACCAAGATCTGGGCGATGGATGTGTCTTAGCCCCAGAGTCTGCTGCTTCCCAGCATTCTCAGCAAACAAAAATATATGTTAACCTTAATATTTGTTTTTTGTACTTTACGTTTAGGTCAATGATCCAGTTTTTGTTGCTGTTAATTTTTAAGAGAGTGTGATGTGTAGGATTAGGTCAGGGTTTTGTTTGTTTCTGTTTCACCTTTTCTTTTCCATAAGGACATACAATTGTTCCATTGTGCTTGTTAAAAATAATTTCTTTACTCCTATTTTTAAAAAATCATCTAATTATATTTATTTAGGTCTATTTCTGAATGTTTCTATTCCATTGCTCTGTTTACCTACTTTTTCACCAACTTAGTATCTTTTTGTTAATAATTTTGATTGTTATTTCTTTATATAAACCTTAAAATATGATACTGTGAATCCTGCAACAATGTTATTCTTCAAAACTATGTTGATTATTCAGTGCTTTGCTTTTTCTACAAAATGTAACAATCATTCTATTAATACATTCGAAGTATATTTTGAGATTTTTATTGTGGCTGTAATGAATTTGTAAATATAACTGGAAAGTACTGACATCCCCATAGCCCTGAATCACTCAAACCATAAAAATGGTATATCTTTATATATGTCTTATTTGATTTCTTTCATCAGAATATTATAATTTCTGCTGCACAATTCTGTAAATATTTTGCAGAATTTTATCAAGGAATTTATTTATTATTCTTTCTTTATATATATGTTTAAATTTAAATTGCCATTGTTGCTATATAAGAAAACAACTGATTTTTGTATAACAAACTTCTTTGTTTGGATCTTGCTATATTTGTTTCTTCCAGTAGTTTGGTTTTTGTTTATTCTTAGATATTTCTACAGAGTCAATCAAGTCACCTGCAAATACAAAAGCCTATTTCTCCCTTTACAAATTGTACACATTTTATTTCTTTCCCTCGTCCCACTAAATCATGAATGGCAAGAAACAATAACTTTGTCTTATGCAATATTAGGAAAAATTACCCATTTTTCTACTACTAAGTAAAAATTACGTATGTGAGTTTTCCTTGTGCTGGAACAAAATACCCAACGTCCACTGATTAAAGGAGGAGAAATTTTATCTTAGATTATGTTGTCAGAGGGTTCAGTCCAAGGTTGTCTCACTCAAAGGAAAGAAGGCATGGTTGAAGGGCCTGATGGAGGAAATCTGCTCAAACTATGGCACCCAGGAAGCAGGGGGCGAAGGGAGGAGGGGAGATGCCATGGGGGGAAGCACTCGTTCAGGTCACTCTCCCCAGTGACCCATTCACTAACCAAGCCCTACCTCCAAACCCTCAATTTACAATGAAAATTTTACATTTAAATTATCATATTCTGCCTCTGGCCCCCAAAATGCCCATATCCATCTCATTATAATAATTGTATTTAATCCATTTCTAAGAGTGACCAAAGTCTCAATAGTTCTGGTACTAGCAGTACTAATAGTTTAGTTCAGTGGTGTAAGCTACTGGGTGGCAAGCACAAAATTTTGAGTTTGATCCCTGGTACCCCCCCCCAAATGTTCTAGTACTGATGAAAAGTTTAAGTACAAAGTCTTCTCTAAGTTCCAAAGCAGGTTCTTAGCTGGGAATCCTTGAAAAACCCAAAGAAGAAAACTAAATATTGCCATCATAAATGGCATAAGGCAAATAAATCACACCAAATCAAGAATAAAACCTACAGGACAAACATTAACTCTTGTTAATGAGAAGATTGCATATGACTTCCAAAAATCTGGAGTAACCCCATCCCTCTGACCTTGCCGTTGTGACCCTCTGTCCTGGATGGGCTCTGCTGGCTACATGTGATTTCCCTCAGTAGACATCACATCCTGTCATCTCCAACTTTTTTGGTGTCTTCCCTGAACTTTTGGTTCACCCTCAAAGACGCATGTATCATCTCAGAAGCACACTGTCCGGTCTCCCAGGCCTCATCTAAAATCTGGAAAGGTGCTTCTGTGACCCCAAAACTTACATTCTGCCTGCACACAAGAAAACCCAGCACTATCATGATAATGCCAAGGTCTGCCACCAAGTCAAGAGTAACTGGGGTCCCTTACACTGTCACTACACTGCCCTCTGTGTGCCTTGATGGCTGAATTCAGGAAAGATGATCTGAGGAAACCGACCAAAGTAGGCCTGCTTGACCTCCTTGGGACTCTCTAGAGCAGGTACTAACACAATCTCCTCTTAAAAGAGGGCCTTAGCTATGTCCATCTTTGGGCCAGTGATGGGTGAAGTCTTACTGATTCAGTTGCTCTCAAGACATCTTTCATCTTGTCTGTGTACAAAGTACTTGGCTACTTCTTACTGACACTCATCTCTTCATGCCTCCCAACACTTTCAGTCCCAACTTCGCACATAGTTTCTCCTGGCTACCTGCCAAATTTTCCAGATATTTTTGGTTCTGCTTTTTTCTCAATGTTGTCATGGTAATTCTGACTAAAGCAGCCAGCAGCGTGCACACCACAGCCTGAATGTTGGGCTTCCTTGAAATTTACTCCACCAAACTTAATCTAAGTGTCCTGAAAATTTTCACGATATGGGCAAAATGTAGACAAATTTTCCATCATGGGTAACACACGTGGCTTCTCATCCAACTGTGGAGATTCCTTGTTTCAAACTGAAACCTACTGAGGCAGGACTTTGTTACATGCTTTCTTCTCTGCCTTCTAGTCAGCTCAGCTCTGACAAGTATGGCACATAGAATACTACTTAAAACATTTCAGGACTTTCCTAGCCTGCATCTCCAAAACCTTCCATACTCCACCTGCAAAAATGTTCCACAGGTTTCTGAACTACAATGATCAGATACAATCACAGTTATCACCCCATTTCTGGAACCAACGTTACGTATCAGTCAACTTTCTGGAGACTGAGACAAAATTCAAACACCCACAAATTAAAGGAGAGATTTATTTGGCTCACAGTTTGTTTCAGTGAGTTCAGTTCATCATTGGCCACCAGCTCCAAGACAAAACTACCATGCTGGAAGGAATTGACAGATAAAAACTGTGAATTTCCTGATGGACAGAAAGCAGCAGGAGAAAGGGAGAGTTGGAGAGAACAATCTATCCTTGCAGGTCATACCCTCAGTGAGCCACTGCCTCTGACCAGGCCTCACGTCCAAATACAAGACTTTGAAACCAATTATTTGCCACCAGTAACTGTGATGTTGGCTATAGGTTCTTTATAGATACCTATTACCAATTTCAGAAGAGACCTGCTTTTAAAAGCTGTTGAGTTTTTATCATGAAAATGTTAAAATGTATCAAGGTTATTTCTGTGTCTTTGGATATAATTATGTGATATTCTTCGTTAGCCTTCTAAGGTAGTAAATTACATTAACAGCATTTCAACGAAACCAAATAAATTCTTAGAAATAATGAGTAAAATGATAAAATCCTAGACAAGCTGAACAATACAGATATAAATTATGAATATCACAATTGAAAGATGCAGCATTCATGTACATTAAAATAATCATAAAAATACTTTGAAAAATGCTTACAAGCTTGACAGCATTTATGAAATGGCTCAATTCCTTGAAAACTTGAAAGATGCAAACTACCACAACTTACTCAAGGAAAGATAAATCATCTGAATATATACACTTGAGTATATATATAAAACATTTAAACTAATTAAATATGAAAAAAAATTCTATAAAAGCACCAGTCTGAGATGACTTTAATGATAAATTTTACCACTAAAAGAAAAATGATAGAAATTCTCTATAATTTGTTTTCAGATTAAAATATTGACCAGCTTTACTTAGTCAAAGCCAGATAAAGATATTGCAAGAAAGAGAAAGTATACAATAATATATTTCATCAATGTAGATGCAAATATTGTCAATAATATATTATCAAATTATATTGAAAATGGATAAAAAATTTACATAGTGTGACCATCTAAGGTTTATTCCACATAGTAGATTTGTAAAACTGGTTCAATATTTCAGAGTATAACTTTATTTCTTTTACTATATAAGCTGGGTTGTCTTTCTGGAATCCCTGAAAATTTAACTTTAGTGTTTAAAGTTAATAATTTTGCAAGTATACATAGCAAGCAAATCATAGAGGACTGTTATGGCTTGCACCTGTTTGCTCCTCAAAGCCTCATGTAGTTGTAGGTGGAGCTCATTGAGGGTGGTGGAATCTTACATGTGATGCTGGATCAAACGTGTGATGGTGGGAGTGATTCGTGGGTTTGGGTCAATCCTGCCTAAGTTTGTATAGCCTGGATAAAAACATAAGGGGCAAAAAGGGCTGCTAGTGTCATCGCTTGTCACCAACTGCTTGCTGTTTTACTACTTCTTTGCTTGCCGCCTTCTGCAAACCAGGAACTGCTTGCTCCTCTTCTCTGATGCCCCTCTGCAATGTCATCCGACTTGGATTCAGCCAGTTATGGACAGAAACCTCCAGAAACTGTGAGCTAAATACAAGTTTCCTCCTTCTTTAGGGGGGATTTAACTATTTTGCCTCAGCAATGAAAAACAGTAACTAAAATAATCACCACTTTCAAAAACCTCATAGGAAGAAAATTCAACCTGTTATGAGATTTAGAAATAGGTTACTAATGGATAAATTGTCTTCAGTACATGTCATACTGTTAGTAAATATGCCGAGTAAAATAAAATTTATTTATTAAAAGTGAAGTTTATAGTAATCAGAGAGTAAATAGGTGTAAGTGCAATAGTTAGATATTAATGGTGATACTGTAGGTTTATGGGGTCAGTGGAATTGTTTTCCAAATGTCTGATTTAATAAAATAAAAATAAGCCTGTGATAGCTTACAAATGTTCATTATGATTTTTATAGTTTAGAGTTGGTTCACTTTGAGTAACTTTGAATAATACATGAGCTCTCTTTAATAAATATCCTCCCAAAGTACATGACTGAAAAAATAAAGTATTGTTTGACAAAATTGGAACACTTTTATTTTCTAAGAAACTCTGACCCAGTGTATCAGGTAAAAGATGGATGGAGTGAGTGGTGAATTGCCAAAATCAATGGAACATAAAAAGAGGTCATCAATATTTTGTATCTGGGCACATAAGAGTTTAGTATAAGACTTGGGGAAAATAGAGTATACTTCATAAATCCAGAGTACATGACTGTCTTGGAAATCTGTTGACACTTTTCTCAAGTGAAAATAAATAATCATTGTATATATTTGTCAATGGAAACCACATTGAAAGCTGGATGTAAATCTATTATAGTGAAAATTTAGCTATAGTTAGAATCAAAATATTAGTCTAGATTTAGCATTAATGAGAAGCAATTATAACTACTCATTAATGTTTTGCATGACTTTAAGAAAACTATATCCCTTAACATAGTTACTATTTTCACACTACCTTAGTGTACCACAAAGATCATACAAAGTGTTTAAAGTTTTTTTCCCAAGTACTTTTCTTGACTTTTTTCTGATTACCATTATGTGAAGACCTTACTAGGCTTCAGTTTTAAAGATATTGGAAAAGTTTTATTAGCAGCTTAAAAATATTAAATTGGACTCTTACAGACTCTGGTGCAAATATATTCCCCAAGTCTTGCTTGTAGGAATTTGAGAGCATAGCTAATTCTTTGGTGATTTCTTGAATTATAAGTGTAAGTCTACTGACTTCCAGTTCAACTACAATTTGATAAAATGCTGCAGAATTTTCTGGGATTTCTAAAAATAGCTTTGCAGTACACTTTATCTGGCAGTTCCATTTGCAAAGTAGTTCTTTACCTATTAAATTTGCAATTTTTTTTTAAAAAAAGAATCACTGTATTATAATCCCAAACTACATTTCACACTGACAAATAGGAAAGTGTCTAGGACAGTTATAACTCTCCTTATTTCGATGGATTCAGAAGCCAAGGAATATGATATTTGTTGTTAATGGATTAATGAATATCTATTTTAATGGAAGAATGGATTTACATCCATGTAAAATAAGGGATAATGTTGGAGTTATACCAATTATATATGTACACCCTTTGTTCATAGCATACGCTCTCATAATTTTGAATAGCCACAAGAAGAAAAATGCTTGATTTAACCAAAATAAAATATCTATTGCAAGAATATTCATTTTTAGGGCTTCTCTTAATAGGTATAATTAATTTTCAACTACATGCACATATTTTAGACTATCTAAATTTATATATATGTTTATTCAAATCAATGGCATTGTAATCATAATTCTAGAAAAATGCTACTTTCACTTAGGCTTCAAAATAATTCAGATGCTAGTCACAAATTTGAAAAATGAAATTGAAAAAAATTTGATTGCAAAGTGACATTAAAATGAATAAAGTGTTTTGTAATAAACTTAATGGAGTATAATGATTGTATGATGGAAAATGTAGAATAATGCTGAAAAGTGTAGAAGTCCTAAATAAATAGAAGGACTTTTTATGTTCATGAATTGCAAGAAAAAAATGTCATGGAACTAATAATTCTTTTTAAATTATTAAGTTTGGGTGGAATACAGCATCGTGAGGAAGATAAATCGGAAGGAAGTGGGTCTGTCAGACACAGGAAGAATCTGAAGTACAAATTGAAGCCCACAGAGAAAGTAAAAAGAAAAACTTCAGTGCAGGAGAAGGCAATAGCTGGTGGCACCTTCACCCTGAGACAGGACTCACTGCATGAGAGGAACTGTGGAACCCGGGTTCACAGGACCACAATGATGGTGATGCCTGGTGACCCCAGAGGCCTTTGCAGAGAGACTCAGCAGTGGAGGAGAGTGGTGCACATACAGGACTGCACTGGCTGCTGTTGAGTACAGAGGACTTAGTCCTCCCCTGGGAGGGAGCAATTAGCAAGGAGCTATTTTGGAGTCAGGCCAGATAAGCCCAGAACCCAGAATTGCTGCCAGCTTCCTCCAGCAGCTCCTAGCTGAGTGCAGAGCCATGGAAATTAGTTGGACTGTGGTGAGCCCAGTAAGTCTGGTCTTGGGGCAGGCCTGCTGGAGTTATCCACTGTCTTGGTTCCTTTTTTTCATTGCTGAGACAAAATACCTCACACCCTAAGTGAAACAAGGAAAGGTTTATTTATCTTATAGTTATTTTGGAGGTTTCATTGCATTCCCAGCTGGTTCCAAGGCAGAGTAGTATGGCTAAAGGGCAGCTGTTCATGGCAACAGCAAACAGAAAGAGAAAAACAGGCAAAAGAAGGAAAGTGTGCCTCCTTCTCTTCCTTACATTGTATGTCTGCACCCTGGGCCAGTGCAGCACTCACACTGCCAAACCCAGTGCTAGACAACCAACCAATCATAAATGATAGATTCAGCCATGTCCATGACTGCATGAGGCTTGGGGGTCCATCTAAACACAAACCATAACATCTACTACTCCACCACAAAGCAACTGTTGGCTGGCTGGGATACAGTGGCACGATTCAGGACTCTGTCTCCACAAGCTGTCTGCTAGAGAATCCAGAGAGAATCCCGGAAGTGGACCATTTGTTTTTCTTTTCCCTTTTGGTTGCTTTTGTTTGTTTGCTGTTTGTGGGATTTTTTGGTTTTTGTTTTGTTTTATTTTTATTTTCTCTTTCTCCTTCATTGTTTATATATGAATGTGAAAGAAGTTTCTAACCTCTTTGTGGGTGTGGTTTTGTTTATTCTTCTTTTTATCTTTCCCATCTCTCTTTTCCTTCAGTCTTCTGCACCAGTTTTCCCAATTGGCATGACCCCCCTTTGTCGTCCAACCTGACTTCTCATCTCTTTCTCTTTTTCCACTTCTGTTTTTCTCCTTAATCCATTTTAAATTTTAATCAAGAGTAAAAAATTTGCACATTACAGAGATATATTGCATATAATTATCTGATTTGTTTTACATATTGTTATATAATCACAAATCTAGCTCACACAGTTAAGATGCAAATTGAGGATTAGCTCAGTTTGTTTTTTTCTAGGCTGTGTTTGCTGCTATTGGTACCACTATAGCCAAACTTGACATAATTGTCCTAGACAGCTGTTGATCCTGATACTCCATGACTGAAATTAACTAAGAGTCATGGAAAACACTGTGGCACAGTGCCAAAGAACCAATAACTAGGCCAAACAAGCAACAATTTCTCATCTCCAACAAACTCAGGAGGTAAGATCTTCCAACAGACTCAAAACCCAAAAAGCAGCTACCCCTGGAAGATACCTTGAAGAAGTAATCATCGTCTAAGGGTCCTAAACACTAGCAATAAAGCAACCTACCATAGGCAACCTACAAGCATCACCCCAGAAATTAAACTAAAAAAAAAGAGAAAATAAAATGAGAAGAAACTTAAGCAAAATGCAACCTCAGACATTCAGTTCCCCAAAGGCAAATTCAGGGGGTAATGAGGTAGAACAATCCAAAAGGCCCCCCACCAGGTCTCTCTGAAGTAACAACAACAAAGCAATTGAATGAGGCTCTGGAAAAAAAATGAAATCAGAAATAATCTCTCAGATAACTACAGAGATGACCAAAATACACACCATGCTTAGTGATGTTTGAGCAGACACAGCCAAAAAAAAAAAAAAAAAGAGAGATGAGTTTAAGAAATTTATGGAAGGACAGAAACTGAACAGGAAGCAAATTGCAAAACATGTCATTTGGGGGCAACAGTGGTACATACATTGTGCACTGTCACACCCAAATCACCCACCCAGAGCACAGGACATCTGCATTCAGTTGTCCGAACAATAGCAGCACAAACCTTTCTCTTCAGTGAACTCAGAGAAATTAGTAGCATAACTATCTTACCTGTTATTTTCATATACATATACATACACATGTACATGTGAAATACACAGCAGGCACTTGAAATAGAACCGAAATGCAGTGTTTTGTAAACACCTGCTGTAGGAATTTAGCTGTTCTGTGTGCCACACATGAGATTTACACATTCATCATAGTAAGAATGAATGGAAGCCAATACATAAAGCACGCTACCTACAAAGTCCTTTATAGTTCTTGTGAAATCCACAGCACACACTTGAAATAGAACCGAAATGCAGTGTTTTGTAAACACCTGCTGTAGGAATTTAGTTGTTCTGTGTGCCACGCATGAGATTTACACATTCATCATAGTAAGAATGAATGGAAGCCAATACATAAAACACGCTACCTACAAAGTCCTTTATAGTTCTTGTGAAATCCACAGCACACACTTGAAATAGAACCAAAATGCAGTGTTTTGTAAACACATGCAATAGGAATCCAGTTGTTCTGTGTGCTACACGAGAGATTTACACATTCATCATATTTGCCTAGTCCATACAATTCATGTACACTGAATCACGCATTGCTATCTTTTGTGACTGGTGTCCTTCACTTCGCAAATGTTTTCTGGTTCATCCCAGTTCTAAACATTGATCCTTGTGAAGAGCAGCCCTTCACTACACTGATATAACACATTCTGTTTATCAAATAACAGGTAATTTCTCTGCATTCTTTTGCCATTATAAATAGTGGCGCCATGAAGTCTTTCTGTGAATTTATGTTTTTGCCTTCTCTTGTCTATATAATGATTAGGAATGAAATGGCTGAGTTATAGAATAAACTCGTTCAAATTTTGAAAGAATCATTCAGTTTCCCATTAAATTGTATTGGTTCCCTGGTTGAAAAATCAGCTAACATTAGGTACATAGGTTTCTTCTCAGGGTCATCAGTTATACAGAACTGACTTGTATATCTATTTCTAATGTATTTTAGTGTTTTGAACTTCTTTTACTTTTTAAAAATATTTCTGGAACATATAGCATCTGTTCATTCTTTTATATCATTTGTAGTTAAGTAATGTATGCAGACAAACACCTGCATACATATATTTTTTTCACATGAATTGAGAATGTCTCTGTGACCAGCACCCATATTACTATAGACATGGTTTGCAAGGGAATAGCACACATAATTTATAGGATTGTCTTATAATATTCACCCAAAAGCACAAATACAGAAGAGTGCAAAAGAACTATCCATGCCTTGGAGACCCAAAAAATCCAGCTGAGGGCCTGGATCCCACAGCAGTATCCCCCTGTCCAAGTCCAGCTGAAAACCTGGAACCCATGACAATGTCTTCCACGAGGCCAGCTGGAGGCCTAGAGCCAACGACAATGTCTCATGCACGTATCAAGGATCTGCCCAAAAGCCAGTAGTGGAATCTAGAAAGTCTGTGCCAGTGGGGTGAAAGATCTGCACCAGCAGGCTGAGGGGTCTTCACTGCAGCCAGGAGGTGACACTCAAGGTAAGGACCAGAGCTCTCCCTATAAGTGACCACAGCCATCCTCAGTGACAGTGAGGACTCGCGCTCCTCTGAGGAGAACAGCTGCATTCATATCAGGAAAATAACAGCATGACAAGCTCCTCCAGGAGAATCAGTGGCACACCTTCCCCTCCAGCTCTCCTTGTGTCCTCAGGAGGGCCTTCCATTCCCAGCACCACACTGGTTCAGTTCAGCAGTGTGTTCCAAGCTGACCGTTAGTGAATCACCACACATACAAGGAACCAGCGTTACCAACATGCTAGGCCTCTCTTGTATTGACACCTCCTCCACCTCCCACATTTATCCTAAAATCTAATTGCAGATCAGTTTGGCACTTTGCTTAAATGTGGTTATTTAGTATGTACCCTTATATCTAGCTGTCCTAGATTTATTAGTACAAAGGTTGGTTAATTCATTTTCAAGTATTCATAGAGGGTCAAAATACATTTGTTGTACTGTGTCTCAGCCTGACTTCCTAATGTCATTACTTTTACATACCAGATTTGACTGACCACTAACATAAAACAGGGGGTAATTTATATCCTGTGTTGTACAACAAAACTCTTCAGACTGTCTTGAATTGCTTTGGTGAAGGTCTGAACACTGTTAAGGGGAAAGTTGTGTATTTTCTTGCCTTTCTGACAAAAAGATGTTTGTTGTGCCAGTTTTACTGGTGAAGTATTCTGTTTTTTCCCTTCTTTTAACTCAGCTTTTTTTTATGCATTGTGGCTCCCAGTTACCAAGTTGTCTGGGTGATGACAGTAAGCTGACTGGGGAATACTTGTGTAGTGACCAGTAGATACCAAACAGTTTATGGCCACATGACAGGTGGGGTCACTTAATGTCTCTGTGGTAGCTGGGGGCAGGATGAATGATCACAGGAACAAGAAGGAATTTTTGGAAAGGCACACTTCTAAAAGGACTTTAAATTCTAATGCAAAATTTAAATTTGTATCACTTGAACCGATAAAGCACTTTTGGGGTCATTGTAAAATGTACTAAAACTACCAAACTGCTAACGTACTTGCTGGTCTTGTGGAGGAAGGTTTCTTGGACACCACGTTTATTCTCATGATAGATAAGTGGATGCTTCTTGTACCGAAGAAACTGATACATAGTGTCCCATGCTCAGTGGTTGCTAGAGTCTACCAACTGCGGAGCACTTTGGGTTCTTTTGGGGAAGTGAGGAGTTAACTTTTAATATTTTAGAGTTCTCAAGCATTGGAACCAAAGGCCAAATAGTAAGCACCCTTTATTTTTTAAAGTAAAATTCATTATTTGCTGAAGACACTTGTATAGTAGACTGTTAATTTATATACATTATAGAGGTTATATTTGCTGTTTGTCTTTCAAATGGAAAAATAAGCCCGACCTAGAAGATATGGGGCACATAAAGGCCTTGGATTGGTCTTACCTAAAAGTGCACAGGTATGCTGCTAGATTATGTTGTTTGGTTTGCACTTTTTGGGGGGTGGCTGTTAAAATTGGTACTTAAGCTAAAGAAATTGTGCTTTACTTGATGGAGTTGAAAGGTACAGCTCTGTACCTCATGACCTTAACATGTTGATGCCATAAGTGAAGTTCACTGTGGTTCCTATGCTAAGTTCACTGGTATTTTTCTTGTAAATCGGAGACTGCAGATTATCCCTAAGCAGCCTCAGACCAGGCTGTGACACTATCCAGGTCCCAGGTGCTGTCATGCGGAGCCTTGCTTTCTAGCAGTGGGGAAAAAAAACAAAGATGTCTCAAAGTACTGTCTTCAGTAAACATGACTCCGGACTGTTGCCCCCCCCAAAAAAGCAGTTAAGAGTGTTTGGTTCTAACTGTCATACTTGCCGAATATAAAAGTTAAATGTGTTTTAAAAATAAAAATAAACATTTCATGATTTTTGCTTTGGTTTCTGTTTTAACCCACAGGCTGTATAGAATCTTGTTTCACTGTATTTACACATTATTTAGTTGTTCAGTGGGTTATTTGGATTTCACTTTGTTGTTGATCATTGCTTTTATTTCATTATGCTATAGGATATATTCTGTTTAATATAATTTTAATTTGTTGAAATTTGTGGCAAATACTGATTACTTATGAAAGAATATACCCTTCATTGTCAAAACTCCTGGCATGTCTCAGAAAAGGTAACCTGTGCTAGCACCAAGAAAGGGTCTCCTAGGCTGGTGACCAAGGTGGGCCCTGCCTTCTCACCACCTCTTCTAAAGAAGTGAGAAACCATGGCGAGAGTCATTGTCCTCCTGTGTGGGGGGCTGCTGTGGGTGAGCGTTTGACATTTGCTATCTCCTCTCTAGTGCTGGACTCAGCCTCCCAGGTGCAAAGCAGGCTCATCTGTCACTCACCACTAAATGCTGTCTATTTTGCTGTTTCTTTCATTCAACGCAAATATGTATTTTATTGTGTGTGTTCACACATGTTCAGTGACATTACTATGCATTTAGAATAAGAAGTTGAGATTTTAGGAATGTTCGAGTCATCCTTTTACCATAGAAGCCAGGGGGATTGGTTTTAAAATGCATTTTTCAGGTTGTTCTATATGTTATGATCTTTTGTGAAAATAGGTCAGTAATTTTGCTTTTGCCTCAGAATTTAACAAATTTCTTTTTTTCTTCTTTGGAGAAAAATACAGTGCAAAACCTGTTTCTGAATCTTTCGTGTGATTGTTACGAGCGGTGTAAACGGCCACTGTAGACGCAGCTGCCGACTGAGCATGCGCAGTGGGGCTGGACGCATTTCCCCACCTGCAAACTAAAACGCGGTCGGGCTCACGCAATGGCACATACACACTTATTCCTGATTTGTGATTTAAGTGTAACAATATTTCAGTTATCTACTCATAATTGAACCTTATGATACTTACTGGAGTTATATTCCCTTTAAAATTGAATCCCTCTGTCAGTCAAAAAGATTAAAAAAAAAAAAAAAGCAACTATATGTGCTGCAAGTAGAAATCAGAGGAGTGTACCATGAGCTACACAGATCACATTCTGTCTTCCTCCATTCTTTCAGTTAGGATTACTGAGCTGTCAAGTCCCTGACTTCATAGCTGTATTGATTTCCATTCTAACTGTGACATCACTGAATATGGGATTTGTATAACCTATAATTCAAACAATATCTATAGTGACTGACTCTGTCAGCACTCAGTCTTTTAAGATACCACGCTTGCCATACTTGTGGCAGGAGTATTATATTATTAAACAGCAAATATTCATTTCCTTCATTTTGACCTATTTCTATAATTCTATAATCGTGTGCATAGATGCATAAATTTGTCCAGCATGATTCTAGAGGGTGTGATATGAACAGAATTTAGATGTACTTGCTTAAATGTGCTTCTTTACTTGGTCTTGCGGTATTGATAAGACACAGGCCATGAAATGAGTTCAGATGTGCTAATGAATCCTGTGAGAGAAGTTTGACTCAAAGAACTATAACCAAAACTGTCGTATATGGAGTTGGCTAGAACTGAAAACCAAAAATACTTTAAAAACTCCTTTTGAAATCTGTGTTTGCAAATGCACCACCAACCTGACATAAAGCATCTAAGACATTCATGACACGAATGTATCCCGAACCCTCAGCCGTCAATGTGTGGGTAGGAAGAAGCCTGAGACTTCTAGGCAAACCCACAGCGGGGCCACGTTCCCCGGCCTCTTTTTGCAGTGATCTTGGAGGATGATGTCAAAGGGATAATGTTTGAAAAATCAATCAAAAGTGAAGTGGTGAACCCTCAAAATCCCAAGAATAAAATTCATCAAAGTATCCCTGCCTTCAAGGTCACACGCTTGCCCTGTGAAATTTTCAAATTTCTATGAACCCGCGTTGCCCTGCTGGATGAGGGTGTTTATTGAGGGTAAACCCAAGTCGCCTCTTCCCTGTCCCCTGCATGCCTCCGGATCACACTCTCCTTTATGTTCCGAAGGTCTGTTTTTGAGGAGATGAAGACAGAAGCGTGGTGCTACATTTATGAATGGATTTGCACACTGCAGGAACAGCTGGTCCTTCACATCTCTCGCAAGCTCTGGCGGCTGATGAGTGTGCTCTTGGCTTCTCTCTGAACTAAGAACTTCTCTTTGGCAAAATACAAACATTGTCAAAGTTTTTAGTCTTGTCATGACATTCTACTTGGCTCTTCATGTAACACCTTTTGGATTACTTTTGGTCAATGTCAATAGGTAAACATTTCAGAGAAAATGTCTTCTTTGCTATTGGTTTTTACATGTTGCATATCAGGAATACTTAAATCTTGCATAATCTCCATCCCCTTCAATTACAGGTAGGTAATTTGTCCTTGCTAGTCCCACAGGAATTGCCTTGATCTTATTAAATTTCTTTGTACTTGGTGGATAGGAGTATTTATTACAAATTTTAAATATTCATTCACCATACCTCAAAATGACCATTTCATTATTTAGATTAGTTAAGATCTATGTGAACAGAGCATAAAGCAGCTGCTAAGTTAGAAACAAGTCATTTGAGCCCCAGATACCCTTACTATGATGATGTCCATACTGCAGAATGGCAAGTTAGCAAAAAAAAATGAAATTAGAACATAACTTGGTCTACAGCAGGTAGCCAAGTGTCAGATGTGACATGAGGACTCAAGCTATTAAAGTCTGTATGTTTCACAAACACTAGACATGTAGCAATTGTAACACACACAGGAGCCACTTCAGAGTGAACCATAAAGCACTTTTTTGATTACCTGTTAAGCTCCCAAACACTTCTGACTCATGATGGTTTGAATTTGAGTTTTCACATTACATGAAAGTATCCATGTGATTTTATTTGCATAAGCCCTTAACCTTTCACTTCTTACCAGATTATTCAGTCAACAATAGATAATAGCAAGACACAGACAGATGAATATAAAAATAGTGCAGTTTTCAGTATTCTACTTTTTAAACAACTTTAGATTTAGCTTCGACCTATCATATTAACAATTAAATTATCATTAAATTGTCAGTAAGCAGTATCAACTTCATGGACTTCTTTGGCAGGAAAATAACTTCTAGGTATTAGTCATTTCTCCTATTTAATCATCTTAATGTACCAACCAGAGTGGAGTGGTCCTCCCGGAATTCTCCATCATTCCACAGCAGCAGTATATTCGGTTGGGAGGAGGACGGACACACTTGGGTTACTTCCCTTTTAATTTGTTTTAAATGTTCTGCCCTTTGGCCTTATTTGTCATGGTGACTGTGAATGTTTTGTTAATACCGTCTCTCATGCCAGTGTTGATTAGACAGAACAGAAAAAATAATTACCCAGGCACTAGACAGGTAGTGAGCAGGGATACTTGGTGGCGGTACCATGGACAGATGAAGACAGGTACAGGACCAGGGACATAGCTCAGAGGCAAATGCACCTGCCTGGTACACACTAGGTCCTGAGTTTGATTCCCGGTACTAAAAAAAAGAAAGATACATGCTATTTTTTTAAAAAAATATATAGTCAAAAATAGTCTGACAAGGAAGATTATGAATCATGTCTATTGTGGTTGCCAAAGAAGTTAGAAAGCAATGACTATAAAACTGCTAAAAGGAAAGGAAGATGGTGTTTAGTAGAAAAGAACTTCCCTCCACTCCGGATGAGCAAATGTCATGTTAAAAACTACTGAAAATCACTGTAATTTTTTTCCAAATAGAATGAATGTTATATATGGAAGAATAAATATATAGATCAACTATTGAAATGTCCATAAAGAAAAAAATAAAACAAGTGAGTAATTATATTAATAGTCAATTCTCTAAATTAATTCATTGCTTTTGTACGGATACAGGCATAGGCAGCCTTCTCAATTTTGACTTTAAAATGTTAGGTGATTTTTTTTTCTGTTTTGGAAGGAGCCATCTATTCATTGCAGGATGGTTGAAGCTGAAGCCATCTCTACTAACCAGGCAATACTAGCAGCCTTTCTTTTTTCCCCAAAAGGAGAGGGAGTCATTCCCTGTTGAAAATTGCTGACCGAGACCGTCCATTTATCATGAAAACCGACAAAATCTCACTCCTCAGCATTCATTAATAATTTCTCAGCGTATCTCAGATAAAAACCCACCGTGTTTGCCTTGTCTAATGTGAGCCTGCTCCCCGCGTTACCTTCCCAGCTCTCCCTGGACTGGACTGCAGTCACAGCTCTGCCCCAACCTCAGCCTTTGGTGTGCCGAGAGAGAGCTCAGCACACAGCCAGCTCAAACCCTCACACTTACTGTCCTTTCCTCTGGAATGATCTTTTCTACAAAGTTCACAGGACTCACATATTCACTTCTGGTTTCAGCTCATCCCCCCTATTGTCACCCTTCCATTGCTGGACAAATATTCAACACCTACAGTTTAGCGGAGGAGACACGCAAGGTGCTGGAGGTTTTAGCCCAGGGTCGGTTTAGTCCTAGGCACGAGTGTCATGATGAAGTGGTGAGAGAGCAAAGCTGCTCACTTCAAAAGTGCCAAGAAGCAGAGCAGGGACAGTGCCGGACAGCAAGGAGTGAGGACCAGACAGAGACACAGGGCCGGACCTCGGGCTGCACCTAGGCACACACGGGAGTGAGCTTTGATTTCTGTCCCTCTGGAGGCTGTGGGTAGTGGCTGGGCTGCAGCTGGACTGAAGTCAAAATGCTGGAGACGAGAGCAAAGCCAGTTCCAAGGACACAGAGCGTCACAGGCAAACTGCGAACAAACTGACCTCGGCCTCAGCTGTGTCCCAACAGGTGTCCAGCCTTGGTTTCCTTCCTTGCTGACTATATACAGACAGCTCTGAGAACGCTTCTGCTTTCATGTTCTCAGCAAAATTCCGAGGTCTTGCAGTCTTGACCCCACTGTGCACTTTTCCGTTATTTATTTTGTCTAAATAAAGAGGTGATGTTAAGGAAAAAGAGGTGAAATAACTGTATGCTCAGAAAATGGAAAAGTCAGCTTCTATGAAGCATAAATTACAAAGCACGAGAAAAGCCACTAAGGTACATTGGGAAGTATCGGTAAAATGCCAACAATTAAAATCAGAAAAGATAAAACCTAGGAAATAGAAATTGATAGGTACAGAAATAAAGCAAAGAAAAATCACTTACATATTAAAAATTTCTTTAAGAATAAAAATAGTATGATATAGCTCAATTAACACTTGCTATTATAATTCTAGGAAACTGTCCACTAAAAATAAATCAGACTCTATATAATAAATTGAACAAATACTAAAAAAAAGAACAATACCAGAAAAAGAAAACTTCAAAGTGTATCTTAGTGCAATTATTAGACTCTAAATATAAGATACTTAATTGAGTCTCCAAGCATAAATAAAAAGACAAAGTTTCTTACAAAGAAATGACAATTAAATAAAATTTCAAAAAACCTGATTATAAATCAAGAAGAGAATTGAGTAAAACTATTATCAAATGCAAGCAAGAAAACCTGCAATACTGATAGTGCTAACCAAGGATTTTCAAACAAGTGTAACTAATGCAATATCTATTCAAGAGAAATTAATAACAAAATCATGACTGAATCTCACCACCCTTTTCTGAGAAACATACTGTAACATGATCTTGATGTAACAAAAATGAGTAAGGAGCATTTGGCAGAATAATTAATGGTTACAAAAATGGTTTTGCATTGTAAATATAAGATGAAGACAAAAATTAAGACAAGAGAAGCACACAAGGAAAGGATGTTCCTAAAATTCTTATCTGTTAGAAATAGAACAGAGGGGCTGGGGATTTAGCTCAGGGGCATAAGCGCCTGCCTTGCAAGCGTGTGGTTGTGAGTTTGATCCCCGGTATCAATAAAAAAAAAAAAAAAAAGAAATATAACAGAAAGAGAAGTGAGTGATGAAAGGGGAACAGGGAATAAATTCACTGATTTTGAGACAGTGTATGGAAATACAATTATAAAAATTATATTATACAAGCTTAATAAGAAAGATAGAATTAAAGAAAAAAGAAACTAATAACCTTCTGAACAGATTTTGAAAAATATAGGTATCTGCAATGGCGCACACGTAAACACACACTTATCTATCTGAAATACTGAATTTAGCACCCAGGGATTCAGCCAAGGACAGACCCCAAATTTTTTTAAAAACCTACCACTATTATGAATGTGTAAAGACATTTTTTGGTCATTATTCCCGTAACAATGCAACCAGGAATACTTAACATTTACATTGTATTGTGTATTATAAGTAATTCAGAGATCCAAGTTATAGGAAGATGTACACACACTGTACGCTAATACTGCACCGTGTCATATGAGACATGAGCATCAGACGTTGCCGAGTAGGCTGGGCCCCTGAGCCCATTCCTCAGGGAAACTGAGGAAGAACCACGTGCACACACTAATCATCATCATCATCATTATTATCATCTTCATCTTCAATCTGAAAAAACTTTAAAAAGAGAAGGAAGGAAGGAAGGAAGGAAGGAAGGAAGGAAGGAAGGAAGGAAGGAAGAAGGAGGGAAAAAAGAAAGATGCAAAGAAAGAGGAAAAGAAACAAAAAAAGAAGAAGAAAGTTGATATGCAAAGGAGAGGTGAGTGAAATTGTGCATATGAAGGAGAGAGCAAGAAAGAAAGGCAGAAAAATAGAGTGCGAAAGACCCTAACACAGCAAGTATAGTACAAAGTCCATGAAGAATCAGACACAGAATGCTACCAAGGGAGTGAGCTTTAAGGAGATGGAGATCTAAAACTTCTGCATGAAGAATTCAACTCCCTAGAATAAGCTAAAGAACATCACTGTACTATAAGTCCCCAGAGTTTAAAAACTAAGATGAAGCAGGACAATCCTACAACAATAAAAAGAAAATAGCAACAAAGAAATAGAAATAATTAAAAAGGATCAAACAAATTTAAATCAGAGGCTTCCAACCAAGTACATTAACTTTGGCAAACTTGTCTTTCAAAAACCAAGATCATGTAAAAAACTTCCAAGATGAACAAAAATTGAGACAACATATTGCGACTACCACTGCTGTTAATACCAAACGCTGAGAGAAATACTGCCAGTTAAACTGAGAGCAAATTAAACAATAATGTGACACATAGACAATAACATGTAGCTATAAAACTCACTGGTAAATATCAATTCATATGTGAATACAGAACACTGCAATTCTGTGGCAATGGGATACATATTTTAATAAAAAACTAAAAAATCTAAACCCATTAAAAGTAACTTTAACTACCCAAATGTAGTAACACCCTCATGATGTAAAAAGTTGAAAACTTATGTCAATAGCATAAAGTAAAAATAAATTTAAAAAGTAAAAATGTTAATAAAAGCAAAAAATAAAACGTAAAAAAATAAAACAAGTACAAAATAATGCAAAGTGAGTGGGGAAAGTGAAAGCACATTGCTGTTCAATATGATTGATTTTAATTTAATACTGACTTAAAATATGCTGTGACCGCTCTAAGGTGCCTTAGGCAAGCCTCGTGATAATCACAGTAACTAGATGTATGAGATTCACAAAAGAAAAAGAATTGTTTTAAAAGCAAGCAAGGAAATATAACAGATGAAAACAGGGATGGAGAGAAGGGACAAATGATGATGCAATGTACAGAGCAGTGGTAAACCCTTCCCTGTTAATAATCATCAATTTAAATGGGTTGATCTTCTCAATCAAAAGATAAAGCCACCATCCGGATAATAAAGCATTCCCAACCAGATGCTGTCTGCAACAGATTTATCTTATATTCAAGAATTGAACAATAAAAGAGATAGTTTATAAAAATGGTGGGCAAAAAAGCAATGTTCATATGGCTCCGTCGATAAGGAAGTAGACTTTAAATCAAAAACTGTCAAAAAATGCAGAAAATGTTACTTACTCTTGAAAATCAGTTAATTAGTAACAGAAAATTATTGCACATACATATATACAACTTAAGAACATTATATATATATATATAATATATTAGTAGAACTATAAAGAGTAATAAATACCAATACAATAGTAGTAATAAACTCCAATAAGGGAGCAGTAAGCTTGAATAATAAGAGACCAAATGGACATCATAAACACACTGAAACCAATCTGCCCAAAAGCAGCAGAGTACACATCTTAAGTACAGGGATATTCTGCAGTATAAGCTTGCAGTAGGCCACAGTAGAAACACTGACACATTTGAAAAGATGTAAATTGAACCAAATTATCTTTTCCAACCACAAAAATATAAAACTAAAAATCAGTAGAAAAAAGTACATATTCACAAATACATAGATATTAAACACACTTAACCAATGAATCGGACAACTCAAAGGGAGAGCAGGAAAATATTTTGATACAAGCGATAATTAAAGCACAACATACCAAAACCTGTGAGGCAGCAAAATCAATGCTAAGAGGTCTGCAGTATTAAATGCTTACTCCAAAAACGAAAGCATTTGAATGAACAAATTCATGCAAGTGAGACAACTAATAAAGCTCAAAGCAAATAGGGGAATAAATATAATAAATATTAAAACTGAACAATGTGAAATAGAAACTAGAAATTAAAAATAAAAAAAAGTAAAGAAACCAACGTTTATTGTTTTCAAAATCTGAACAGGTTCCCGGGATGCAGGTTAAAGGCCCCGCGGGGAGACAGAGACCAGCGCATGGCCTGCAGCCGGGGTGCACAGGACCAGGGGGACTGGTGGCTGGTGGGTGAAATTGTCGGAGGCATCAGGGATGACACAAACCAACAGGTGGCACCAGCAAGCAGCAGGGAAAGAAGCCGGGGCTCCTTAGCAGACTCAGCTGAGGAACCCAGGGACCTGACCTCTCCCACCACACCGCGGATCAGACACCCGCACAGCCTTCTCGTCCGTTTCCGGATTGACGGGCACCTGGGGTGTTTCCAAGATGAGGTTATCACAGTGTGCCGCTGTGTCACTGTGGTGTGATGTTTTCAATTTTTCTGGGAAAATGCCCAGAAGGCAGACAGTCAGATGGAATCTCTAAGCCTAGATTTTTGAGGACTCTCCACCCTGATTTCAACAGAGGGTGCATCAACCTGCACTTCAGAGAGTGGAGAAGAGATCTTTGTTTCCCACCTGCATTTACTGCTGGCTGATTTCTTGAACTCGGCCATTCTTTCTGGAGTGAGATGGAACCTCAGTGTCATTTTAATTTGCACCACTCTAATGATCAATGATGTTGAACATTTTTTCATATATTTATTTGCCATTCGTATTTCTTTATCTGAGAACTGTGTATTCATCTCAGGTGCTCCTTTTGGATTGTCTCTTTGAATTTTGGGGGCCTGATTTTTAAAAATTCTTTATATGTTATAGAAAGCAGTCTTTTTTGTCTGAGGGACAGATGGCTAAGATAATTTTCCTAATTTTTGGGTTTTCTTTTCATTCATTGGAGATTTCTTTTGACAAGTGAAATGGATAAAAAGCTATATTTTTATATATTGAGTACCATTCAGCTATAAAGATTGCACTGAAGCTTTTATAAGTAAATAGATGTGACTTGAGACCATACTCATAAGTGAAATAAATCAAACTCACACATGTAAATACTGTATTGTCTCCCTAGTGTAAGAAACTGAAAGAATAAATATGATAAAAAAAATCTACAATAAATATTGTGTAAGGGTGAGAAACTGCTCAAAGGGGAAAAGTAACTGGGATCGGGGAGGAGGAAGGAAGGAGGGAAGAGGGAAAAGACATAAATTTGTATTATATGTATATATATATATATATATATATACACACACACACACACACAATAGCACATATACACACAAAATATACATACTATATATATATATATATATATACACACACATACAATAGCACATATACACAAAAAATATACGCACACATAAAATGACTATATTACTAATTGTATTAGTTCTTGGAAAAGAACAGTTAGTGCTCATACGATCGGATCGATTTTTCATGTCCATATCTGGCAACCTAAGCAGCCCTTCTGAAGGTAGCAATATGCAATACAGCCACCATTGCCAAGTCCCTATCACCTTGTTTTGAAAACCTGTACTGTGATTGTTTTGGGTTTGTTGTTGTTTGTTTGTTACTTTCTTTCTTTTGATTTTTTTATTTTCTTTCCTGTGTCTCTTTAAAAAAAAGAAAAGAAAAGAAAAGAAAAGAAAAAGAAACCAGCCCAGGGAGATTCTGGTGCTCTGTAACTGGCCTTTTTCTCTCAAGTTTCTTTTTTCTTACTCCTCTGTTCTTTGTCTCTTCTTGTTCTTTTCTGTTCTCCTTCCTTCTTTTTTCCCTTTCTTTCTTTCTCTTCCGTGTTTTCTCTTTGCTGAATGGCTGGGGAGAACTCCAGGCATAGAGCCCAGGCCCCACTCCCTCACGCCCAGAGGCTAAGTTCGGGTCGCCCCCCGGACGCCCCTTCATCCTTCCTTTTTTACCCCTCCTCTAGTTTTCCAAATCTTGCTTAACGAAACAGTGTCCTCCGGCCTTGCTTCTGCTTCCGTTCCAGTTCTCTCGGTTGTGTGCACTGTCCTCCCTACGGCTCCCCAGCACAGGGCAACACTGCTCTAGCAAGGGGAACCGCATTGCATGCAAACTCCTAATCTATGACTGGATCTGTTCTCTAACTATAATCTAAAATACAAAATCAATAGCACAATTTTTCAGTTCCTAAATTGTTCTTGATGCTGTCATTATTGACACTTTTACTTTCTTAGCTAGGATGTCATGTTTGCTAAGTCCCTTCTTGGCCCTTCAGATACCAACTTCACACACTTAATTAATTGGAAATGTCGGTTCTTGGAACAAACACAGACCGAAACCCTTCTACACCCAGGAGAGGTCCCCGAGGAACAGATTTCCTATAGAGGACGTGATAGCAGTGAAATAGCTTCTCACCACAAAACCTCACAATGATCACCACAGAAAACAATTTTTTTTTGAAATATAAAATGATAAGATGAAAAAGCAAAACAAAATCTCAAACCTTCAGGCCACTCAGAAAAAGCCCAAGAAATACTGACACAGAAGAATTAGAAGACATATCTGAAATTTCTGAAATGAGAATGATTGAAGTAAAGAAACAAATTCAGCAACAGTGACTCATCGTTTTAAGTCACATGGCCAGGCAACAACACAGCAATGACCCCTACTCTCTCTGTACCAATTTCTGTAAGGACCAGAGCTCCCCCAAAATGAACCACACAGCCACTCTCACCAACAAGGTCCCAAGCTCCTCTGATGACAGTGGCCGAACTCGTGCTGGGGAAGCCAGTATGACGCGCTACTCCAGGAGAACCAATGGCCCAACACAGCAACACTTAGAAGCACTCACAATGCCTCACTCTTCTGCTCCATGTCTCTATTTATGCTGGCAGCTTTCCTCAGGTGGGTTCCTCAGGTGGGCCACCTGCACGCACCACTGTGGTGATTTAAATCAGCTGGTATTAAGTTACCACCCGTTTTTAATTTATAATACTTACCAATGAAGAGAATTCCAAGTTCTGATGGAATCACAGCTGAATTCTCCAAGAAATTTACACATGATTTGATGCTTATAATTCTCAAACTCTCTAATGAAATTGAAAGGAAAGCATTTTTCCCTAACTCATTCCTGGAAGCAAATATTACTCTGATACCAAAACCAGAGAACAACCCAACCAAAAAAGACTGCTACAGGCCAATCTCCCTAATGAATATAGATGCAAAAATCCTCAGTAAAATACTAGCAAACAGAATTCAGCAAATCATCAAGAAGATTATACATCATGACTTAGTGGGATTAATTCCAGGAATGCAGGAATGTCTCAACATATGTAAATCCATAAACATCATACACCATATCAACAGAGCCAAGGATAAAATTCTCATGGTCATTTCAGCAGATGTAAAAAAACCTTAAAGTCCAGCACACATTCATGATAAAAACACTACAGACAGTTGGAATAATTGGCCTTTGGCCCCAATCTGATAAACTCCTTCTATGACAAATCTACAACCAAAATCATGCTAAATACTCAATAACTGCAAGATAGCACTCTAAAATCAGGAACAAGACAAGGACGTCTACTGCTAACATACCTATTCATATAACTCAGGACATTACCCAGAACAATTAGACCAGAGAAAAGGAATAAGGATAGGTAAGGAAGAAGTTAAACAGTCATTATTTGCAAATGACATGACACTCTACAGAGAAGATCCCAATAACTCCACCAAGAGACTTCTACAGTTGATAACCAAAGTCAGTAGCATAGCTGGATTCAGGCCAACACTAAAAAATCAGTAACATTCCCTGTACACAAACAGCAAACTCACTGGGAGAGAAATTGGAGAAGCCACACTTCACAACAGCATCCAAGAAAATGAAATACATAGGAATCAATATAACAAAGGAAATCAAGAACTGTATATTCACAGTTACAGTACTCTGAAAAGGGGGGTCAAAAAGGGTTTCAGAAAATGGAAAGATGACACTTGCTCATGGGTAGGAAGACACAACATGGTGAGAAGGACCATATTCACAAAAGTGTTGTACAGATTTAAGTGCAATTCTTATCCAAATAGCATGAGCATACCTTGCAGATATAGAGCAATCATTCCTAAACTTCATGTGGAAACAGAAAAGATCTGTAATAGGAAAAGCAATCCTGGGCAACCAAAGCAAGAGAAGAGGCATCACCATCCCTTACTTGAAATTATACTACAAAGCTAATGTGATAAAATCAGCATGGCAAAACAAGGGCAGGGGAAATCTGAGGATCAATGGAACAAATTAAAAGATGCAGACACAACCACAAGCAGACTCGGCCACCATATCTATGAGGAAAGAGCCAAGCATATTTGCTGACAGAAAAAGCCTTTTTATTTTACAGAATGTAAAACAAAACAGAACAAAACAGAATAAAGCAGATAAGAACCAAACAATGTAAGCAACACAGATTTCAAAGCAAGACTACAGGAGATCAATGGTGGCTACCATAATGTCTCTTGTTTTCTTCTAAATAGTTGCCTATATCTTCACACCCAATGAATTCATACAAAACAAAATAGTATAAAACTGATCAGAACCAAGTAAGAAAGGCATTGCAGGCTTTCAAAACGAGACAATACGAAAACCAACAATGGCTGCCATAATGTCTCTTGTTCTCTTCAAGATAGCTGTCCATCCCTTCATGTATGTTGAAATTAAATAATACAAAATAGACTGAAACAATTTGAAAAAAGAATAAAAGCATTACTGGATTGCATAGTATGATGGTAGGAAATCAGCAATGGATACTGCAATGTCATTATTTGCAAATGACATGACACTGTACAAAGTCCTCAAAAACTCCACCAAGAGACTTTTTCTTCAAAGTAGCTGTTCATTTCATCATGCATAATACAATTGATTCTCATAAACTCTTAGGAGAAGTTCTAGGCATGTATAATGCCTTTACATGTGCACCTATCCTTTCTACATTAGAGGGAAAAACAAACAAATTACTAGGAAAACAAGAAACAAAAAAAAGACAAGTAAATAACAATAGCAAAGAGCCCAAAACAAAATAGGCCTTCAAAATAAGGTGGTAGGAACATAACTAAAGTTGTTATTTTACGTAGTGATCTTCAAAAGAGTTCCTCAAATCACCAGACACAAACATACAAAATTGTTCCAATCCTATGAATGTTGTTTTTTTCCAAAAACTAATAGAATTTGTAGCACAATTAGCTACACTTAGCTATCCTAGGTGTATTTATACAAATTTAAATATTTTTTCTTTTCCCTTCCTTTTTTTTCCCCTCCTTTTCCCTGAGATATTATTTTACTTCCCCTTTCAGCAGGTTCTTATCCTTTCACCATATTTATTGAGGATTTTGGATCTTCTGTACTCTTACCATTTCTTACACTAGGAAGACAATATGATATTTACACATGTGAGTCTGATTTATTTCACTTATGAGTATGGTCTCAAGTTACATCCATTTGCTTATAAATATCTCACTGTGATCATTCTTTATAGCTGAGTAGTACTCCATTGTATAAAAGTAACACATCTTTTTTATCCATTCCTCTGTTAATGGGCACTTAGGTTGTTTCCAAGATCTGGGTATTACAAATTGTGTTGCTATAAACATGGGTGCACATATATCACTGTGATATGATGTTCTCATTTCTTCTGGGAATATGCCAAGAAGTGGAATAGCTAGATCAAATGGGGCTTCCAATCCCAGATTTTTGAAGAACCTCCAGACTGATCTTCACAGTTGCACCAGTCTGCACTCCCACCAATTGTGCAGAAGAGTTCCTTTTCCCCACAGCCTCTCCAGCATTTGTTGTTGGTAGTTTTCTTTATCCTAGTCATTCTTTCTGGAATAAGATGGAATCTCAGTGTGGTTTTAATTTGCAATTCTCTAATGACCAATGATGATGAAAATTTTTTCATGTATTTATTTGACATTTGTATTACTTTATCTAAGAACTGTGTATTCACCTCAGGTGCCCCCTTTTGGATTGTGTCTTTGAATTTCAGGGGTCAGATTTGTTTTTTAATTCTTTATGTATTCTAGACAGAAGTCCTTTGTCTGAGGGTTAGTTGACTAAGATTTTTTCAAAATTCATGGGTTTCCTTTTTACTCTGTTGGAGACTTCTTTTGATATGCAAAAACTTTTTAATAAAATGTGATCCCAGTTATTGATTCTGGGAAGTATTTCTCATGTGACTTGGTTCTTGTTCATGAATTCTTTGCCTACCCCTATATCTTCAAGATTTCTACCTCCTTTGTCTTCCAGCAGTTAGTGTTTCTGTTTCAATATTTAGATCTTTGATCCATTTTGACTTTAGTTTAGCACATGGTGATAGGCATGGGTCTAGTTTTAGTTTTTGCCATATGGAGAGCCAATTTTCCCAACACACTTATTAAAGAAACTATCTTTCTTCCAGTGAATGTGTTTGGCCCCTTTATCAAACATAACGTAGTTGAGTGTGTTTGTAGTTGTATCTTCTAATCTATTCCATTGAATCAGGTCTGTTTTTATTCCAGTACCATGTTGATTTTATTACAGTAGCTTTGTAGTATAACTTCAAGTCAGGGATTGTGATGCCTCCTGCCTTGCTTTTGCTGCTTAGAATTGCCTTTGCTATTCTAGGTCTCTTCTGGTTCCAGATGAATTTTAGGAGTGATTTCTCTAGATCTGTGAGATATGCTAAGATATTTTGATTGTAGTTGCATTAAATCTGTATAAAAATTTTGGGAGTGTGGCTGTTTTCACAATATTTGTTCTTCCTATCCATGAACAAGGGATGTCTTTCCATTTTCTGAGATCCTCTTCAATTTCTTTTTTCAGCATATTATAATTTTCCCTGAATAGATTCTTTACTTCTTCTGCTAGATTAATTCCTAACTATTTCAGTTTGTGAAGGTTTGTGGATTCTCTTATTTCTCTCTCAGTGGTTTTGTTGTTAGTGTATAGGAATGCTATTGATTTTTGAGTGTTAACTTGGTACCAGTTATATTACTGAATTTAGTTATTATACCTAGGAGTCTTTCAATGGAGTTTTGGGGGTCTTCTATGTAGAGCATCATGTCATCTGCAAATAATAATAATTTAATGTTTTCTTTTCCTATCTTTACTTATTTTATTTCTTTCTCTTGTCTAATATTTCTGGCTAGTATTTCCACCACTGTATTGAATAGGAGTGGTGATAATGGACATTCTTGTCTTGTTCCTGATTTTAGAGTAAAAACTTTCAGTTTTGGGTCATTTAATATGATGTTGGCTGTTGGTCTGTCATGGATGCCTTTTATCATATTAAGGTAAAGACCATCTTGCCGGAGTCCAGCTGCGGCAGGGCTCAGGGGTCCCAAAGGTGGTCAGGGAGTCAGCGAGTGAGAGACAGAAGACACTGCACACCCGTCTGTGAGTGAATCTGAATCTATTTTATTTTTAGAAGCTGGAGTATATATTTGCTAACTTTTTTCACCTTTGTAACACTTTAATCTTTTTACTTAATTAGCTTGGAAAATGTAAGCCGACGCACCTGGATGCCCACAGGGGGGAGAGATGGAGCAGCAGCTGTGAAGCTATCATGCCGCTCCCTACATTTTTTCCCTTATCACTTATGGGAGTATGGCAGGCCCTGTGAGGATAGTGCTTGTCTTGGGTCAAGGACTCTTCATATGAATCCAACCAGGCCTTACCCGTCATGGGCCTGCAGGACAGCAATTGGTCCTGTGGCTGTCTTAGGCGGCCGGTGGCGTAACATATGTGTCCTAGTTGCCCGTCTTTGGCTGCCTGTAGGACAGCACCTGTCTTGGGTCAAGGACTCTTCATATGAACCCAACCAGGCCTTACCCGTCATGGGCCTGCAGGACAGCAATTGGTCCTGTGTCTGTCTTAGGCGGCCAGTGGCGTAACATATGTGTCCTAGTTGCCCATCTCTGGCTGCCTGTCCAGTGTCTCAGGGCAGTTGTGTCACAGGAATTTTGTAAATCCTCCCCCATGAGCTCTTTCATTTAAAGCTTTTGTATAAACTCTCTCATACTACTCACAGAAGGTAAAATTTCACAATTAGTTTTCACAAAGTTATCTAGAGGGTTTCTAGTAACTCCTCTGGAGTTTCTAGTTTCGATTTCATATTGAGTATTGCATGAAAATATATATATGTGAATTACACAAATTACAATTATCAGTACAAAACATTACAAGATCCTCGTGCCCAGTTCCCACATGCGGTGTCCTTTTCCTGGAGAAGTGATTCCTTGAAGCGCTCTCCTCCACCCATGGACCTTGTCACAAGGCGTGGATGGACTAGGACGTGGCATGGACGGAAAAGGGCGCTGCACCATCTATTCCAATTTTCTGTATGGTTCTTATCATGAATGAGTGATGGACCTTATCAAAAGCTTTTTTTGCATCTATAGAAATGATCATGTGATTCCTATTTTTGGCTCTATTGATATGGTGGATTACATTTATTGATTTGCATATGTTGAACCATCCCTGTATTCCTGGGATGAATCTTACTTGGTCCTGGTGTATAATCTTCTTGATGATTTTCTGCATTCTGTTTGCCAGTATTTTATTGAGAATTTTTGCATTGATGTTCATTGGGGAGATTAGCCTGTAGTTCTCTGTTTTGTTTAGGTCTTTCTCTCATTTTGGTATTAGAATAATACTTGCTTCCAGGAATTAGTTAGGGAGAATTGCTTCCCTTTCAATTTCATTGAAGAGTTTGAGAAGTTTTGACATTAATTCTTCTTTGAGTTTCTTGTAGAATTCTGCAGTGAATCCATCAGGACCTGGGCTTTTCTTTGTTGGTAAAGTTTTAATTACATTTTCAATTTCATTAATCGAAATTGGGTTATTCAGCAGTTTTACATCTTCTTGATCCATCTTTGGTACTTCATATGCTTCCAGAAATCTGTCCATTTCTTCTGTGTTATCAAACCTGTAAGAGCAGTGTTTTTCAAAGTAGGTATTGATGATCTTCTGTATTAACACAGGGTCTGTAGTAATTTTGTGCTTTTCATTTTCTTATGGCATACATATGAGTTTTTTCTTTCCTTTTTAAAATAAGTTTGGCTAGGGGCTTATCAATTTTATTTATTCTTTCAAAAAACTAACTCATTTGTTGATTCTTTGTATTGTTTTCTTAGTCTCTATTGTATTGATTTCTGCTCTGATCTTTATAATTTCCTCCCTTTTGACTTTGGTCTGTATTTGCTTTTCTTTTTCTAGATGTTTCAGGTGTAGCATCAGGTTGTTTATTTGTGTTTGTTCTGTTTTCCTTAAGTGGGAATTCACCACAATAAATTTTCCCCTGAGGACTGCTTTCATCACATCCCACAGGTTCCAGTAAATTGTATTTGTATTTTAATTTGCTTGTAGATATTGTTTGATTTCTTTTTTAATTTCCCCTGTGACCCATTGCTCAGGAGTGTATTATTAAATTTCCATGTGTTTGTGGAGTTTTTGCAGTTTCTTTTGTCATTAATTTCTAGTTGCACGCAGTATGATCTGATAACTTGCATGAATGTTATCCAAATGTCCCATGTGCTGTGGAAAAGAATATATATTCTGATGTTGTTGGGTGGAACACTCTGTACACATCCACTAAGTCCATTTGTTCACAGGTGTGATTCAGTTCTGTCTTTTTTTTTTTTTTGCTGATTTTCTGTCCAGTTGACCTGTCTCTTTGTGTCAATGAGGGTGTTAAGGACTCCCGTTATAATTGTGTTATTGCTTATTTGATTTATCATTTAGGTTAATATTTGTTTTGTATAGCTGTGTGCTTCTGAATTTGGTACATATATATTTAAGATTGTTATCTCTTCCTGTTGAAGTTTTCCCCTAACTAGTACATAGTGACCTTCTTTATCTCTTTTGATCATTCTTGGTTTAAACTTCACATTGTCTGCAAACACTTCCAATTTTGGGGGGTGGTTCCTATTGCATGGAGTACTGCTATCCATCCTTTGACTTTTAGTCTGAGTTTTCCTTTGGGTTAGATGGAATTTTTGTAGATAGCATATGGTTGGATGTTGTTTCTTGATCCATTCTGCCAGTCTGTTTCTTTTAATTGGTGAATTAAGGATATTTACATTAATGCTTATAACTGATATGTATTGGTTTATTTTTGACATGTTATCTTTCTGCTGTTGATTCTTTACATTTCCCCTCTGCTTAATTGTTTACATTGCTTAGTGGTTTTTTTCTCTCTAGAAGTCTTTCAGTATTGTTTTCAGGGTTGGTTTGGTGGTCATGAAGCTCTTCAGCTTTTCTTAGTTGTGGAAGTATCTAATCTCTATCAATTTTGAAGGACAGTTTTGCAGGATACATCAGTCTCGGTTGGAAGTGGTTGTCCTTTAGGATCTGAGATACTTCACTCCATGCTCTTCTTAACTTCACTGTTTGTATTGAGAAGTCTGCTGTGATTCTGATAGGCTTTCCTTTATAGATGATCTGTCTCTTCCCTCTAACATGTTTTAACAATCTGTTCTTATGTTGGATTTCTGGGATGTGATTACTGTATGTCTGGGTGTAGTTTTATTTTGGTTATGGCTATGTGGAGTTCTATATGCTTTACTGATCTGTATGTCAGTTTCCATTCTCATGTTTGGGAAATTTTCAGCTATTACTTCAGTAAATAGCCCCTTGATATCACTTGTGTTATCATCTTCTTTTTTGTTTATACCTATCAATCTTATGTTATTTTTCTTTTCATCATTTTGCAGCTATTGAATTGTTATTACCTGATTCCTTGTTATTCTAAAAAGATTTTTCCTTTTTCCTTTCCTGTTTCTTTTCCTTTCCTGTTCTCTAGCTGCTATCCTGTCTTCAAGGTCATCATTTTCATTGAGGCAGTTTTGCCAACTTTTAATGGAATTTTTGATTTCTTGTGTATCTCTTCGAATCTGTTTCATACATTCTGTTTGTTTCTTATATTATTCATTCAAGGTTTCCATCTTTTTGCATGGTTCCTCTAATTTTTTAACTATGTCTTCTTTAGATGTGTTCAGCATTTCTTTCATTACATTTATCATTTCTTATTTTGCCTGGGAGATTATTTCTGATCTGAGTTCTTTTATAGCTTCCCAGAGTTTTTTTTTTTTTAATTCAGCTGCTATAATTTCAGGTGTTTCAGGTATATGGCTTACATTTTCTTCTATGTCCATGTCTCCTAGGTTTCATTGGAATGGGTTGGAGGTTTGAGATTGCATTGTCCTATTTTGTTTTGTCATTGTTCTATATTCCCTTAGGGAAGCTGAAGGCAAGGTCTCAGTTATTTCTTAGGTTGAGAATATCTATCCCTATTGCAGGGAGCTTCCACAGTTAAGTGGAGTTCATTAGACAGGCCTTACTAGGTGGCTCCCAGCCACTCAGAGTCACTGGGTGGAGCCCAAATAGGTCTGGAGGACCTTCCCATGGTGATGGGGGCTGCTGAGTGGGCCCCTATCAGTCTCCTAGTGAAACACCAAGCTTTCCCCCTAGGATGGAAATTGCTGCACATAGTCAGCTTGCAAGGCAGAGTGCAGTCAGCTCCAGGTCCAGAAAGAAACTTTAATAAATGGTGCTGGAAAAACTAGTTTTCTTTTCCACATATTGAAGACTAAAACTAGAACTGTGCACTAATCTAAACTCAACATGCATCAAAGATCTAAATACTAAAACAGAAGCACTTAATCTACTGGAAAATAAGGTAGGCAGCAGTCTCAAAGACATATAGACACACAGAATTTATAAACAAAAATGAAACTGCTTGTGAAGTACTTCAAAGAATCAACAACTGCAATCATAGCTTATTTAAAAAAGATTTGTCCATTAGAATAAATCAACAGAGTGAAAAGAAAACCCAAGATTGGAAAAAAAATCTTAGCCAACTGTCCTTCAGACAAATGACTTCTATCTAGAATATGTAAAGAATTTTAAAATATCATGCCCCCCAAATTGAAAGACTCAATCCAAAAACGAGCAACTGAAAGGAATACGCACTTCTCAGATGAAGAAATACAAATGGCAAATAAATCAGTGAAAAATGTTCAACATCATTGGTTGTTGATCAATGCAAATTAAAACAACAATAAGATTCCTTCTCGTTCCAGAAAGAATGGCTATCATCACAAAATCAAGCAATAACAAATTCTAAAGGAGCCACGGGAAAAAGGAACCCTTCATTGTGATGATATATCACAGACTTTCCAGACTCAGAATATTATACATATTAAATAATGTTAGTGTTGTTTTCTTAAATATATTTCATTAAATCTTTTAAAACCAATGACATCAATTCTCCCAAAAATGTATAAAGCTCATAGGAAACTAACATAGAATGTTATAATTGAGAGTAAATGTAACAGAAATATTAGCAAATGTAAATTTTATCTACATTCCTCTTAAAACAAAGTTTTGAGGTCATCTGATTAAAATTTAATAAACAATCTGATTCAAAGAAACTACGAACAGGCATATGGTCAAAGGTTGGGGAAATATATACAAGGGAAAAAAAGAAATTCAACCTACCTGTATCAAATTAAACCAAAAAGAAGCACTTTGTAATGGTAAAGACCAATATTTTCAATGCAAGTCTTGCTACAGGAAATCAACTCTAGAAAATACAAACTGAAAATTTCTAAAGATACATGGAAATATAAGGAACAAGCAGGAGATCCCAAGTCAACTTCACTGGACAATAAATAAACAAACCAGTGTGTGTAAAATACAATGGTGCTGTTAAGCATTAAAATTTAATAATAATACATTGATTTTAAATAATGAAAGTGAATTATTTATTATATAATACAAAAGCATCAGTAAGTTCTGTAGACTCTATCTCTGATCTGAATGCAATAAAACCATGAATCAGTCTGTATTATACATTAAAAATATCATTTTTAATAACATCGGTAAAAGTGTAAAGATAATATTGTAGAAATTTTAAAAGTAATGATGCTAAAAACATTACATATGTATCATTTCTCAGACCTACATGTTTCCTAAAGCCTACGCACTCATAGATGGAGCTGTGGGGAACTGAGATTCCAGGGGTGTGATGTTATCATAGATGAGTTTATAGCCAAAGGAGAAGTTGGGCAGTGAGGTCTGGTTGGAGGTGGTGGGTTGTTAGGGACCTGGCTTGTGAGGGTCTATCTCCTTCTCTCTTCTCTAAATTTCTCTCTGCCCACCATTGCTTGGCCGAGAAAGTGTTCTGTGCTGAAACCTCTAAAAACTTTGAGCCAAAATAAACCTTTCTTTCTGAGAGTTGTGGGCATCCATTATTGTGCCTCACAAATGAAAAAGTAACCAAGATGAATTTTGATACTGATAGCTGAGCCCTTTCTGGGTTGCTACATGTGGTTCATTAGCCTTTGGAAATTGCATGTGGGAAGAATTTGAAAAGGTTTAGAGACACAGCCTGGAGCATCATCATCCTTGAATATTATAAGGTGAGCTTTATGGGAGATTTCAGTCAGGACTCAGAAGACCAGGCTCAGGAGGTTGAGCAAAAGGATTCCGGTGGCAACTGGACCCTTTAGCTGTGTGTGATATGCTCCTGCAGAAGATGTGTATGCCTTTAATTCATGTCCTGAGACTGCGGGAGACTGGGCTTAATGGTGACTACCTAAACTGCTGTGGAAAATTTTAAGGCAGACTGTTATTGAGATTGTGGCACAGGTATTGTTGGATATTTTTAGCCAGTTCTGCACTGAGAACAAGGGAAAGCTGCCCAGGTTATTGATTTAAAAAATTTTGAGTTTGGCCAAAAAGGAAACTTCAGTAAAGTTTGGGCTTGCGGAGATGCAGAAGAGAACATGGTTGCTAAGAGATTTATAAATAATGAAAGTTTTTTAAAAAGCCAACTACTTTAGAAATTGACATTTAGAAAAATGGCTTGAAATGATCACAGGAATGTGAAGAACCACACCCTTCAAAATTGCAAAGGAGAAAGATTTTACTTTGAGAAGAGAGCCCTGGTACACGGTGCTCCAAAATGCAAATTGATTTCCAAGATTCATTTCACTTTTCTCAGCCATCCAGGCTCTCTGAAATCTCTGCAATCACCAATAAGACACAAAAGAGCTCAGATAAAGCTCCAGCTGGTGGCAGATCTTGGCGTCACCTACATAGTGCTGGTTTTAAGTTCATGCAAAATATAAGATATGTGGGATTGGGAAAGCTTTCACTGGATTGCAAATGAAGGCCTGCGAGTCAGTCAGTGTGTCTCTGAGAAGGCAATGTTCGAAGCTATGAAGGTGAACCCAAAAGTACGGTAGAGACCCCAGGATGTCAAAAAGGTCATAATGTGGAACATCCGAATAAAAGGCACTATATGTGAGCAAAGCCAGCACAAGAGACAGGCCATGACGGCTCAGTGATCATCAGTGCAGCAAGGGTGGGGTCATTCAAATACCATGGAGTTCACAGGTTACCACAGGTTACCCCAGTGCTGGACATGACACTAGGGGATTTATGTTACCCTGCCAGAGTTAGATTTTCATTTGGTTTCATTTCTTTCTATTCTCCTATTTCTCACTTTTGGAACTGGGATATTTATCCCATGGCACTGTATGTTAGCAGTGTTGAGCTTTCTTTTCATTTTTACAGTTGCTCACAACTGTAACTTTACTCTAAATCTCAGAGGAGACTTTGGACATGGACTCTCTCGAAGTGTTGAAACTGTTAGAAATTTGGCAACTCTTAGAGACAGACTAAATCAATTTTGTATAAAGAGATGCTCATGAGTTTTTGGTGGGAGAATGTAATGTTTTGTATCCAGGCAAGGACTCATGAACACATAGGTCCAGCTTTGGAGACATGGTGAAAAATGGAGACATGATAATCATCAATGGATTAGCCCACTGATGAGTCTATAGCTAAACATGATTAGGGAAGTGAAGCCTGGTTGGAGGAGGTGGACCATGAGGCATAGACCTAAAATATGTCTGTGGATCTCTTTCCCATGATCTGCCTGTGCTCTGGCCACCATGCCATCAACTCTTTCTCCTCTGCAACGCTCCTCTGCCTTGCCTCACTGACTTGGAGCCACCCAACTAGGGACTGAACCTCTACAAACTGTGACTCAAAATGAACCTTTGCTTCCCAGAGTGGTGTTTGTTGGACACCGGGTCTCAGTAATGAAGTAGTAGCTAAGACAGTATCATAATAACAGTAGATAGAGAAAAGAATAATTTAAAACAATGTTTATAAAAGAAAAAATTCAAAATTCAAAACAAAATTATATAAAAATGGCAACATCAGACAATGATCAAGACAAAAGAAATGGACAAAATGAAGATATAAATGAAATAGAAAAATAAACAGAAATACTAAAATTAATGCATCAATCAAAACACTGACTTTTACAAAAAAAGTAAAATATTCGTTTAATGTAGTATGAAGTAGATTATGTCAGGCTTTTGACCACCCTGCAACAAATAGGCATATAGAATATATTCTTAAAAATAATATATTTCCAATTTGCAAGAGTTATGAGAACAATAGACAATTGATAAACTAAGATTAGAGGGGAAGAGAGTATCCAGTTTGAGCTGATAACCACAAAGTGTCTCCTCCATCACTCTTTTCTTCAAGAATTTGCAGAAACAAACTAAAGTAAGTACCAAAAATGTATTATTTAAATAGATACAGAAAAGGCATTTGATAAAAATGTTCATCTATTTTTAAAATACAAGCAGAGATGCTTATGAAATTGAGAATAGAAGAAATATTTTTGGTTTGCTAAAAAACATCTAAAATTCTAAGGCAGACAAAGCGTGCAAAATTGAAATATTGAAAATTTTCTTCCTGAGACTAAAAATAATGCAAACAATACTGCTATTACTAATATCATCCCTGAAATGAATATACTAGTTGATGGAATAAGGAAAGAAATATGAGTAGTAAGGATTAAAGAAATAACATTGCAATTATTCCAAGTACCAAAAATATATTTCTGAAAATGCAAAGACATCTATTTCTTATCTCTGGCTGTAGGTTTTCTCTTTATCATTGATCTTCACATATTTTACACAATATGCCTTCATGTATTTAAAAAATTATTTAGGTTGAAATTTATTGAGATTTCTAGATCTTATTGATTTAGAAATTATTGAAAATTTTTGGCCACTGTATCTTTGAATATTTTTTCAATCCTCCCAATTTGCTTCCTTTTTACTGAAATTCAGATTATATGTATGTAATAGCATTTAATTATATGTATGTGATAGTATTTAATAGGGCCATATCCCATTGATGTATTTATGTTTTGGTTCATTTCTCTCTGTAGTTTATTTTACATAATTTATTTATATATTTTCAATATACTTACCAACTTCTGCTGTGCTATAATCCATATCAATTTGATATATGTCATTTAACATATAATTGATTTTTAAAAATTCTATTCTTCTTCATTAATATTCCTTTTCTTCCTTATCATGGTCATGATTTCCTTCAAGTTTGTGAATATGTAAAGGGTTTCATAGCAGGTTTCTTAGTTTTGTCTACTAATTCCTATTTATACATCTCTCATTTTTAAATGATTTTTCTTTTTGTTTATGTACCATATTTTCCTGCTTTTCCTGCATCCTAATTTTCCAGTAGATGCTAGTCACTGCCAAGTTTACAATTCTGCAGGAGCCTTTTGGAGCATTTCCTTAATTAGTGTCAGATTTCACTCTGACACACAATTATAATACTTGGAATAATATTAATTCATTTGAGGCTTCCCTTTACAATTCATTAGGACAGGTCCAGAGACACCTTTAGTCGATGGCTAATTTATTCCTACTAATAATGCAGTATTTTTTGAATAACACTAAACAATGTCATGTATATTATAGTTCTTTCCAGTTTACCTGGTTTGAAAATTATTCCCATTTCCTCTGTGACCTGTAGAAATTATTCAACTAAGGATTTCTAGTAGTTGTTTCCTTTAATAAAAGGCATCATAGTAACTATTGTTGATTTCCTAATGTTTTCATAATGTATCTCTTACAGTAGTTTTTTTGATTGGTTTTCTTCTGTTTTATCCTCTTTACAATAAAGCATTTTTATAAATAGACATATCCTGTATTTCTACATATTTCAATGACTTTCTCCCCAGCAATCCATGACGACCTACCCAGTCAAATGAAGAGCCACATGCTTCAAGCTCTTGTATTTCCACAACGCAAATTTATATAAACCAAACTGACTTAGGGATGGTAATTTGGAACTGATCCCCTCCAGTCCGCTGGTGTAATAATCAGCTGCTGTCTAACTCCTTCATCTTCCCTTTAACTCAGTAATGGTTCTTTCTGCAACAAAAGTAGAAGTGAAGTAGAATCAAAGTCACTTTAGTAGTAAACCATTTAAAAGCTCATAGTCTTGGTTTCCAATATCATTATTCTACTTTAAAAACTCAGATGCCTAAGAGATATGTGTAAGTCTAAAACCAGGGCAGAGAATATACAAGACTAGAATACAGCACCCAGCAAATCAGGAAAGACTGTAAAGCCAGGATGGCACGGGCATGTGACCAGGATGAACAAAGCAAGCCAGTGAACTCTGAACAGCAGATCCTGGAAGATCTGAGCAGTGAAGTCAGCGGGTTGTATTGAATTATGTGACAAAGTACAAAGCAAGCGTGTCCACACTGTCAAATCAACTCGTGAGAAACAGGGAAAAACAAGTGCTTAGAAAAGAAGGTGAGATCTCTAAAAATTCACTTGTGAGAAGCCAGAGCAATAGTTCCTCTTAGTAACATTCTTAGGCTCCTCTTAGGGACGCATTTACACAGAATGGCGGGGAGAATAGAATGAGTCAGAAACCTACGCAAACACTGCCTTCCCTGCCTGGAATGAGGTTAACATTATTAGTAACAAATCATTTCTTTATCATTCACTAGGACATAAGGTGAAAATATCTGCATATTATATCTGCAAGATATTTATACCACAGAAGCATGAACAAAACATGGCAAACACCAAGTATGGGATATTCTAACAAAACAACTGGCTCATATACCCGCAAAACTATCAAGTGTATCACATAGAAAATTTGAAAAATTATCATGGCACAGAGCCTGAAATTACAAAGTACCTAAATGCAGTATTGTGTCTTACACGGCTTCCTAGGACAGGAAATATAAATAAATATAGTAAAATCTGAATAAAATTGGTTTAGATAAAAATCATATGTAAAAATGATTAGTTTAGTTTTGACAAATCCACAATACTAGTTTCAAATGTTAGTAACATAAAGATGGTATATGGCACACATGGGCAACTTGTCTTTGAATATGAAACTATGAAAAGTTTATCTAAATTTTAAAACCTTAATAGAGATTATTGGAAAGAATTTGTCAATAAATGTTTAAACGATTGAAATCAATATTTCCTTGAGTGATATGAACTGTTAGAGGTTATACAAGAAGAAATAAAGAGAAATATATCTGTAAATAACTTGAATTTGTCATTATTACCTTCATGGAAAGCAAGTTTCAAGTCCATATTGACCTACTTAATGAACTCTGCAGAACATTTAAGGGAAAATATAATTTATTATACAAAAATCTCCCTTAAATCACAAAAAGAGAAAACACTTAAGTGATTTTAGGAAGCCATTATTACTGTAATATTAAAAGCACAAAAGGAAGTTAAAGAATGAACACAGCTACAGATGAACACCCATCATGAAAAAAATGCAAAACTTCTTTTATACATTTTAGCAAATAAAACAGAAAAATATATCAAGAAGAATAATGCATCGGGATTGATATGGAGTCATGTGATAAATGAAGAGTTGTTGTGATATTAAAAAAAGAGTGACAGAATTTTTAAAAATCTAATGATGTCATGTAGAGAGAAAGCATTTGATCATCCCACACTCACCCTTAAGAAAGCCATCACTTCAGAGTAAGAAGGAACTTCCTCAGCAGGATAAAGGACCTATTTATAGATCCTTACAAAGGAAAGTTTTTATTTTTTTTCTTTTAAGATTAGAAAGATTGAGTTATTTATAAGAAAATGGATGTAGATTGAGAACCTATTAAGTGAAATAAATCAAATGCATGAATTTAGATACTTCATGGTTTCTCTTCTACTAGAAAGTCAAAATATAAATAAAAGATAGCTAATAGGAAATAGAGACCTTTCTGAGATGGAAAGGGGATCAAGAGGTGGAAGGAGAAGGAGGCAAGGGGAGGGAAAAGAGGTAAAAACAGGAACTAAGGTGTGTTACGCTCATATTCTGACTCCCTACAAGGCAGGCAAACATGTACTGCAAACATGCGCTAATAAAGCAATTGTTTTAAAAATTGGAAGTGGGACAAAGATGTCCCCACCGACCAATTTCTCTTCAAAACTGACTTTAGGTCCTAGACACTGCAGTTAGGGAGAAAAAATGGCTCTAACATTTTAACTCCTCTTCTGTGCTCTCATTTCTTGGTCTCAATAAAAGAATTCAGGAAAGATGGAAATACCGAGACAGGAAAACGGACAATGGTGAGAGGGAAAAAGGAAGGAGGGAAGGAGGAAGAGAAGGAAGGAACGAAGCAAGGAAGGAAGGGAGAAGAGAGGAGAAGGGAAAATAAGAGGCAAAGGAGGAAAGCAGAACAAAATAAGGAAAATCCCATTGTCATAGGCAGCACTATTTTCTGCTTCTCTGAAGCCTCAGTACCAGATAATACCTTTGCAAAAGCCCTAAGTGTACTTTTCCAGTCACACGCCCTGTATTTAATAAATCTGAGTGCTATTTAGGACAATACTTCTGTCTTTCACAGATAATGGACATTTGGAAGATAGGCCGATCTTCCCTTTTCACAAACCTGTGTATAGATACAAGGGTAGCTCAGCTGATTGTTAGAAATTTTGGGTTAGCTATCATTTAGCAACATCAAAAAATACACAGCCAATTATTAGCTCCACCCCTGGTTCACTGCTGGTGTACAGCAATCCTTAGGGAAACTTGCCTGTTCAGTGTTTCCAGGTGCTGTCCATGACCCATGAATGGATTGTGGCTATGCCATTATTTTTAAAAGCTGGAGCAGAGGAATATATTAGAAAAAACTAATATCAGTGTGCGAACAAGTACCTCTCATAGGATTAACAGCTGTTTTCTAAAAGCTTTGACTTGGAGGGGTCTATGTATGTGTGTGTATTTCCATACAGAAATTTTAAATTAAAATATATTCAAATTAAAAACATTCAAAATAAACTTCGAGGGACTTGGCAATTATGAATTTGAAAAAAGTGTAGAGTTTTTCTCTATATACCCAAAATACATTCTTTGCTGGTCCAATCAAGAATATGTGTAAGTACCTGAAAGCCAAACCTAGAGTAGTAATGTGGCTTTGGGTAGTAGATTTTAAAGAAAAAAAAAGAAATAATTAGAAACAAAAGGACAACCAATGCAGTAAGTAGCATCTACATGAACAGAGAAAGACAACTTTGTTTCCACATCTGCATAGAATTTCCTTCAAGAAAATTTAGAAGAATATCATTGCATAAAATACTGGTTTGACAGAAAAAAAATGGAATATGAGTTAGGCTGATAAATTATACTGGAAATGGTATGACTGAAAAATGTTACATGTTATATAGCTACATCAAATGACTATTTGTAGAAAATTATTCCCCATCCAGTTGAAAATGGATTCCCTTTTTCCTGACTTTACTTAACAAGATTTACCATTGAAGTGGACACTGAGAGACCTTGATACTTTTTTCATATCCTGCCACAATTTTCCTTGACACCTTGGAAAGTAATTTAAACTCATTAAAATAAAGATAATCGCACTTACCTCACAGAGACACAGAGAGCATTCATGAGATCATGTCTGCAAAGTGATTCAAAGTCTTTAGTTTGTAATATAAACAGCAAGCATAAGTATATTTTTCCAGATGTCTAATAATGATAACCATAAATATGATGAACTGAAACGTTAAAAGGCTGCCAGTGAAAGTAAAATGTTTTCATTTTAATTGCTAGGCATTTAAATGTTCCCTATCGCATGTTTGGATTGTAGAAAATGCACAGAAATGTTAATTATGAGCTCTGTTTTAATAAGGACATGTCTCCCAAGTTTTGACTCAAGAGTACTTAACTTCTAGCCAAATAGGGAAAAACTCAACTACCTCTTCTTTGCAATTATGTCTAATAAATCACTGTAGACATTTAATAAAATAAATCATGGTATAAATTTTAATGAAGGCTGTGTATTATTTCTTCAAAATGTTTCTTAATATAAAATAGATCATGACCGCAGTTCCAAAGCCATTACTCTCAATTGTCATGCCGTCAGAGTACCTTTAATTCTGAATTGATAAAGCCAAATAGTAATGTCCTCTATTCATTTCCTACCCTGTTAAATATTTCTCAGTGCAAAAATACTTGTAACTAGATTCAGCCTATTTTTAAGTTCACAGCCTACACCGAAATCCTACTGCTGTCTACCATTTGTGAATAAAAGTAGTTAGCTTTGAAAGTGAGTTGCATTTTATGTTAAATAAGCCCAAAAAAGCAATGTTGACTCTAATGGGAACAGTCACAATTATCTCCTGGCAAAGAAGTTCTTCAGAGTTCTGATACTTGGCGGCTATGGTGGCTCACTGCCTACAGTACTTGGCCTTGGGATAGGCACTGCAAGCGGGGCTGATTAAATGAGACCAGACGTTAAGCCCGGATTCAGTCATTACCAGAGTAAAGGAGGTCACTCTCTACAGCAACCGGCAGGGTAATTGCATACTAAAGGACAGAAGAATTTCTTGCCATGTTCCACTAGGGCTATCTGAGTCACACTGATTTGACTGGTTGGTGTGGTCTCAAGGTTCAGTCTGTCACACCACTTACACACACACATGTGCTCACACACACACACACACACACAAGTACACAGAGAAGTCTGGGGAAGAAAAGTCTGGGTATCATGCTAGAATTAAGCAAGTGTTGTTGCTGTTGTTGTTTTTAATCTCTTTCTGTAGCCTATCAAATTTAGTCCATTGTTGTGTTTTGTAATTACAACAAATGCATTTTCCTTGTATCCACCTAGGGGGTACTACTGGAGGAACATTGATTTGACAACAAAATCAACTCAGGAAATACCTTTATCAACTTCATCCATATTACTATCATGTACTCTTAAAAATATTTTGGACTTTTTGTGGTCCATTTGAAAGTCATCAGCAATCACCTACACACACACACACACACACACACACACACGTGCACATACACACGATCCACTTCACACTCCCACAGCCCCTGATTTCAGTGTCCCTCAGTATTAGCACCAAAGGCAGAAATGAGAATTAAGGTCTGATCAGATGGCAGAGAAGCAGGTCAGGAAAAGAGAGAGAAAATCCCTAGTAGAAATGGAAAGTCTCTTTCATAACAGAGGAATTTTTTTTTTTTGATAGGATTCAGGAGGCAATGGCAAAAAAGTATCTAGTAAAGAGATAAGGAAGGTATCATTATATATCAGGTAAGGATATTTCCTTAATAATAGAAGGAAAAGACACAAAGAAATGCGTGTATAATAAGATATACATTATCTGTATATACACATACTCTTTGTATAAGTACACACACAATATTACTTTGGTTCATGAATGCTTCCATTTGCAAACAGTGTGCTTCATGAACAGAAGCATTCAACAAACTTTGGCTTCCTTTGTGAACTCCACAGCAGTGATGAACACAACCAAAGCCGCCTTCCAAATTAAGTTTGTGAGCCAGGATAGCATCGCACATATATATTTTTTAACGCAAACTTTAAAATTCAAACTATTTAAAAATTAATCTAGTTAAAATTCATAGGTGATAAAAACCTCTAAGAGTGAACCGTATTTTTATACAATATCTATGAATGATTCAAAATCAAATCAAGTAAACAAACCAATTTATACTAACAAAAAGAAGCACAGCCTGAAATTAATTTAACAAAAGAAGTATAACTCTGATACCTTGATAACTACAAAACATATTGAAAGAAATGAAAGATATAAATAAATGGAAAGACATTATCATGGATTGGAGATAAAATTCTAAGGATGACGATTGTAATGTTGGCATTCCATTTCTCTTACTGACCATTTCCTATTGTTACCCTGTGTTGGTTGCTGCCTTCTCTGTGAGCTCCTTAACTTTTGGTTTGCTCAGAGCTTAGGATTTGAACTTTACCAGCTCTATATTCAATGTGTCACATCATATCTTTTAAGGTTTTAATATCATTTATTTACCAGTCACCTGCTAATTTATACTTCTGCCTAGCTCTCACGTCTAAATTTCAAGTTCATGCATATATGCAGCTACATTCTCACCAGTTTATCAGAAAATTTAAAGGAAATCTTGGGTTTACTATGCTCTAAATTAAACTATTCCTTTTCTTTCTCCTAACTAAACCCAGAAATAAGCCAGCCATCTTTGGTCTCGTGTCTATTTTATTCCCCTTGTCGGGGATAATTAAAGATTTAGAGTTACGTTTGCTCTTTTCCTTTTTCTCATGTTCCTATCTGATGTGTTAGGAAATGGTGTTGATTCTACCTTTAAAACACATCCAAATTTAGACCACTTTTGATGTATTGATTTGTTTGTCTCTGATCTAAGCCTCCATCAATTTTTAATTGATTCACTGTAATAACTTCCTTCATATGTCTCCATTTCAACTCATTACCTGTCCCATAAATATGCCTACAGAGTGGCCATAGTAAACTTTCAGAATATAAATTAGTTTATACTTCTTCTCTGCACTGATTCTCTAATGTTTTATCCCAACTAACCTAATGCAAAGTCTATGAGACCCTACATAACATCTGCCTTCTTTTCTAACTTACAATTCTACTATTTTTCCTTTGGCTTATTCTGCTTTAATGTCTTACTATTTTATCTAAAGAAGCTAAAATATTGCCTATCACATTGTAATTCCCCCAAATAATGTTTTGAACTAATTATAGTAATTATGCCAAAGATAGTAAGATTGCAAAGCTTGATTGATAATAATTTATACAAAAATAAGCAACATTTTTTTATCCTGGAACTAAATTGTCCATATGTAAACACAAAAGGATGACTAAAAGTAAATCAAAAATCCCTTTCAATTTTGTTCACAGTCTCTAGCAAAAGCAAATTGATAACACAAATAAACAAAATACACCAAATCAGAAAAGAAGGAAAATGTCCATGTTTGTAAATGATGTGGCCTTATATTTAGAAAACTTCAAAAATTTCACCACCAAACCTTTAGAAGTATTGAATAAATTCAGTAGAATTGCATTATACAACACTACTATATTAAAATCAGTAGTATTTCTGTATGTTAAAATTGAATTAAACAAAAGTGAAATCAAATAAACAATTTTATTCACAATAACTACCAAAAATTCATATATTTAGGGAAAACTGAATCAGTGAGATGACATAATTACATGGAAAACCACGAAAGAGGCATGAAAGAAACTGAGAAGACACAGATACATACAAAGTCATCACATTTGATTGAATTACAAGAATTACTTTTATTAAAATTATTACACAATCTGAAATGAAATGTTCAGTGTAATCTCTATCAAATACCAATAACATTTTTATAGACATAGAAAAATAAATCTTGAATTATACTTGGGACCTCAAATACCTTGATTAGCCAAAGAGCTCTTCAGCGAAAAAAAAAAAAAAAAAAAAAGAAAGAAGGCATTGCCTGATCTTACTTTCAAATATTCTACAAAGCTACATCAATCAAATAAGCATGGTATGGCACAAAAAAATGCAAACATAAACAAAAGGAACAGACCACAGAGTCAATAAACTTACTAATTCACAGTCAATTGATTTTTGAGAAAGGTATCAAAATCATACTATGAGGCAAAGTTTCTTCAATAAACAGTATTGATACAACAGAATGTCTACATGCAGAAAAATGAAATCAAATGGTTTTATAATGACAGAAATTGATCCAAGGTAGACTAGAAATTAGCTATAAGAGCTGTAAACACAAATTTAGTAGAAGCAAATGGAACATTAGTGTGGGCAATGATTTTTCTTGAAGCAACCTCCAAAACACAGGTAACCAAAGTACAAATAAACAAATGGGATTGCATCAAAGTAAAAGCTTCTAGGAATCAATTAACAAAGTAAAGAGAAAAACTATGAATTGGGAGAAAATATTTGCAAACTATTCATTTAATCAGGGGTTAATATTTAACATATAATTCAGATGTAACTCAATTCAGTGAGCAAAAGCAAACAACAATGAAACTGATCAAAAACTGGCCAAAGATCTGAATAGATCTTTCTTCAAAGAAGGCATAAGATTGACAAACTCCCTACATCTCTGGGATAAATCCCACTCGGTCACAGTTAGCAATCATTGCTCCATCCTGTTTGCCAGTATCTTGTTGGGAATTTTTGCGTGTATGTTCATTAGGGATATTGGCCTGTACTTCTCGTTTTCAGGTGGGTCCTTCTCTGGTTTTGGTATCAGGTAATATTTGTTTCCAGGGGTGACTTCAGGAGTACTGATTCCCTTACAATTTCACCAAAGAGTTTCTTTAGTAGTGGCAGAAGATGCTTTCTAAATTTCTTATAGAATTCAGCAGTGAATGTATCAGGACCTGGACTTTTCTTTGTTGGTAATTATTAAATTACATTTTCAATTTCATTGACAGATATTGGGTTATTTATAATTATTTTATCTTCTTGATTCAGTGTTGTTTGTATATATCTAGAACTCGGTCCATTTCTTCTGTGTTTTCCATCCTATTAGAGAACAAGTTCTCAAAGAACAAACTGATGATCTTCTGGATTTCTTCAGGCTTAATTGTGATTTCACACTTTTCATTCATAATTGCATAAAGTTGAGTCTTTTCTTCCTCTTTTTGGTAAGGTTAGCTAAAGGTTTATGAATTGTATTTAATCTTTCAAAGAACCAACTCTTGGATTCATTGATTCTTTGTATTGTTGCTTAGTCTTGGTTGCATTAATTTCTGCCCCAGGGGTCCAGGGATGGTCCAACACATAAACACTCCTGAAGACTTGCAGACTTCATAACTGAATTCAGTAGCATAGCTGGATACAAAGTAAATGCTCAAAAATCAGTAGCCTTTCTTTATACAAACATGCACTGTGAGAGAAATTAGGGAAACAACACCTTTCACACTACCCCTGAAAAAAGATGAATACTTAGGAATTTATCTAACAAAGGAAACAAAAGACTAACCAACAACAATAGCACTCTGAAAAAGGTGATGAAAGAGGATATCAGAAAATGGAAGTACAGTCCTTGCTCACGGGTCAGGAGAACCAGTATTGCAAGAATGATGAGCAAGCCAGGTGTGGTGGCGTGCACTCCCGTAATCTCAGCACTTGGGAGGCTGAGGCAGGAGGATTCTTATAATTTCCAATGTGAGCCCAATGCCAGCCTGAACTGCCTAGCAAGACCTTGTCTCAAAAGACATTTTTAAAAAATGACAAACAGGTACATTAAAATGTTCCACATCATTTATTACCAGATATTAAATCAAAACCTTAGAAACATGTCAGCTCACCCCTGGTGGAAGGAGCAGTATCCAAACAGAAAGATGAAAATTGTCAGGCAGGATTTGAAGAAAGAAACACTCTTGGGTAGTGTTGGTGAGAATACAGCCAACACAAAGAATCAAAACTTGACCATGTGTATTATCAGATCACGGTGCAAAGAAACTGAAAACCAATAGGAAAAGACATGAGAGCAGTTATGAAAAAATCTGAAAACTAAACAACCCACTCTTGCACAATGAATGAATCACAGAGAAAATTAAGGAAGAAGTAGGACAGCTCTTAGAATTAAGCGACAACACCAGTACAAAATAACAAAACACACAGCACGCAAAGAAAGTAGTCGTACAAGAGGGGTTTATAGCCACAGTAGAAAAATAGAACAAGCCCAAATAAATACCCTAGTGATACACATCAAGATCTTGGAAAACAGCCCAAACTCAGAGCTTGTACAAGGCAGGAAATCATAAAGAGCAGAGTAAAGTTCCAAGAATCATGCATTTTTTAAATCAACATATATGCTAATTTGCTGGTTTTATACTAATAGTTCATGTTAGTTAATTGAACAGAAAGTTCATCATTATCTGTTTCTTTCTTTCTTGGCAGGAATCTTTTTGGTTTATGTCTTTACTGAGGCTCTACTTTGAAAAGAGCCATACTCAATGTAATAATTATTACTATTCTCTTATTTATTTATAAAATTTTATTTTGTTTTAGCGATTTGTTTATTTGTTTTTAGTGGTTTGTTTATTTGTCTTGTTTCAGATATGTGGTTCAGCCTGACCTTGAACTCACTTTATAGTCCAGGCTGACCTCAAACTCACATCTAGCCTCTCTCCTTAGCCTCCCCGGTGCGGGTACTTGAATTACAGGTATGTACCAGCACATCCTGAAAACATTTGCTCTATTTTTCTCACAAAAAAACACTACAGAGACTACAGAGTTACAATGAATTAGGAGAGAAAGTAGGTGATTGCTTTGACCTAATAGAAATAAGATTCTTTCTAGCTGGAAACAGTAATCAAACAGTTAATGCTGTAAACACTTTCCAAAACACACACCTTGGAGCCCATGAGGTTTTAGGGGACAGCTAGACATGAACCACAAGAGCAGTAAAGCAGTATATACTACTTGAAAAAATACTTGATAGGAAAAAATAATACCACTTTTTTTTCTATTTCTAAATCCTATGCTTACTTTGTCAAAGTGGAGAATTAATAAAATTTGGATAAATTTGATTAGCCTTTTCAAAATATTTTGACAAGATATATGTACTTATAATGTCATAGGAATACAATGTAATGGAACTTGCAGAGAATACTGATAGATATTGTTTAAAAAGATTAAGGAAAGTTCTCAACTCATTGGATTTCAGTCATCCGCAAACAAAGAAAATGTCATTAATTGTTAATGAAAGCCTTTTCACTTATTAATCTGTAAATTGTATGTGTAGAGATGAATCATTTGTTAATAATAAAATGTGAATATGAAAGGTAAGAGATTCAACCATCAAGTTTGCTGGACAAAGCAAAGTTCTTCCTTCTCTCAGGAATGAATTTCGTTAAGAAAAATGTACTGAATAATGCTGAAGATGGAGAACAATTGGACATGGGTGAGAAAGGTATCACAGTGCTGTCTGTTCCTTTATAAATATTGAAATTTATGCCGTGAATTATTTGATAAATGTTTAAAACTGAGTTGCAGAATCTCTTATCAATGATCTATGGAACATAATGTGAAAAACATGATAAATTAAATGATTGATTGTTCAGGTGTTAATAGCTCACATATATACTGACACTGAAGAAACAGGTTTATTTCTTTAGGCTCATTAATTATAAACTTAGGAACCACTTAGTGACTAAAACAGTCTTGCAAATGAATCTTTTGTTGTCAGTTTTTAATAAATTACTGTGGAAAACTATTGAACTGGTTAGCTATGAAATCAGACATTTCAAGTTACTGCTACTGACTCCAACATGTTTAGTTACTTATTAATTAAATAAAAAAAAATCTCATGGTAATTTATTAACTAAAAGGCTCAGTATTATTTTAAAACTTTAGGAATATTCATCAAATGCTATGTATAGTTTTTTACTGAGTTAAAGTTTCAAAGTAACTATGCTTTGTTCTATAAAAAGTAGAACTTCACCAGAAAGGATATTGAAGGTTCTCAGCACAAAGAAAGGATAAACATCTCAAGAGATCAGTGTGCCAATTGCTGTTATCTGGTTGTTATTACACACTGTATGCATGTAATCACTTCTTGGCCTTTTGGCTAAGATCAAGAGCACATTGCATGCGTGTGTTGTTATGTTACACTCTGCTCCATAAATATGTACAATTACCATGGGTCCATTAAAGATTAAAATATGTTTTAAAAGCCAAGCTTCTACATTTCATTGGGTTTTTTAGGAGTTTTTGAAAATTTGTAAGATCACTCATTCTATTTTATTAAGTATATAGTGGCTCAAAATCATGAAAATATAATTTACTTTGTCTTACTACTTCAAACAGTGTCTTGCTGTGAACACAGAGCTCTCTGTGGATGGTTCCCCTTTTTAATATGGTAAAAAGACAGCAGGTGAGACCACTGAGATCACCTGGCTGAGGAAACCCCGGTGGATCAACAGTGTCTGCTCTTCCCTGACTGTGATCAGGACGCTGTCCAGACATCAGTTCTTCTGGCGGGTTGGTGTTCCCGGACCTCTCTGGGATTTGCAAGATAGAAGACCGGGGCATTCTCCCTCGTCTCTTTACTATGAGCGGAACTTCTCAAAGACAGATGGGCTGTGCCTCTAAGGTCTTTGGGGTTATTTCACGTAAATGCATGGAATTGTTCAGCTGTGTATTTAGCTTGCCAGCCATCACACTTAGCTCTTCTCAATGGATATTTTCTTGATCATAATGTATTGAGCCATTCCCTAGATTTTTGAAAGCCAGCCTGATATCAAGCTGTCACTTGTTCCTCTTTGAATTAGGTCTCACCTTCAAAGCAGGAGAGTCTGTGAGAAATCTTCACACCCACGTGAGGGAGCCGGAACTGTTTTCTCAGTGCCCAGCACTGTGTGGTTCAAGCAGAGCTCCTCAGAGTGCTCCAGCGTGCACAGAAGGGCCCTCAAGGAGAACTGAACCCGTCCAGAGCTGCTTGCTCTCAGCAGCTCCCAGGAGGGAACTGAAGTGGACAAAGTAAACCCAGCCTCATGGCTCTCTATGCTCAACCAAAGGGAACGGAGCCAGCAGGCCCCTGCATCCCAGAGAGCTGGCTACCGAATCCACATCTCCTACACTTTCCAGGAAGATCATTTAACCCATCTCTGCATGGAAATAGTAAAGAGGAAAACAAACTGGTATATTAATGGTCTTCGGCCTACATAAGAAAATGACAGCTTGGAAGGAAGTGTCCCCTGTCACCCAACTCCCTGTGCCTAGCAGCTAAGCTAGTGGTCAATCGTTGTCTAGTTACTCCTGTTCTGCCCTCATGAGACCACTTTCCAAATAACAGCAGACTCGCCTTGGTCATTTTTCTAGAAATATTACTAAGTAATATAGATTTTGCTCCTGAAGTCTAAAAAGGGTTATAATAGGACACAAATCAAATGTACTCTAGAAGCACAGTGAATTTAATGTTAGAATTTTTTCCATCTCTCATTCCAAATTATTTTAAGCCAGTTTGTCCAAAACAATCTTTCAGAGATTCTGAAATACGACCAAGTGACACCAAGATTGACGCAAACGTCAATAAAGATACAGTGCAATTTGAATATAAATCATTTTTCATTATCACATTTTCCAGAGTAAAATCACGTGCAAACCCTAAGACATTAAATGAAAATATGCAATTTTCAAGTCAATCTTAAAAATAGAAAATGTTAAATGAAAATCTCCTGTCACCATTTCTTATGTTCTTGTATTCTGGAGCAAATAAGAAGTCACACATCTCTGTTTCTTTGAAAAGAGAAAAGACAAAGGTGAGGAGAATGTTGGAGGGAAAGAAGAAAAAAAATGAAAGAGACGCAAAGGGCACAGGAAGAAGCAGAGACGAATTTGATTTCAATAAAGTTCAATTAATTTTTTTCTTTTATAGTCATTGTTTTTTGTGATCTCTGTCTCAAAAAAAGTTGCCAAAACCAATCAAATTAAGAGCAACTGAGAGAAAAGAAGAGAGGAATAATAAGAGAGCAAGGAGGAGGAGGGTGTCTTCCCGGGGACTCGTCCTCCAGAAGGATGCGTGTAATGACACTAAGTGTGGACACTGTGTCATAATTTAATAGCAAGGATTCTTTTGGTTGTTTATGTCATTTACAGTAGAGAATAACAGGGCACCTACCCGCAGTGCTGCTATTCTTTAGAATATTCAAATTCCTGATTTTTCTATTATCAGGTTTTGTTTTTCTCTACTGTGTGTCGAATACATTTCTGCCAGCTCTGCTTTGTCCTGTAAACACTGGAGTGTTTATATCGATGACAGGCAATCCTACCGGCAAAATATACTGATTCATAATTTGGACAACTCTAGTTATTTGCTCTCCAAATATTGCTTGACCTCATTCAGTCATATGTGGGTGTCTTCAATTTCCTGATATCCCGAAACACCCATCAACCTCATTCTGTCTGTTCTTCCAACTTGGGTGTTGGCCTGACAGTATTCCTGAAGGTCCTGTGTGATGTATAAATGTGTGCATCGCTTAGATTACTGAGCAAGTAGCCATGCTTAATTTCTCTGTAGAACAGTCTTTTTACATTTTTTTTACTGTATGTTTCAGACTGTACCAGAATCCTCTATAGTATGAGATAGATTGCTTTTCATTCCAGAGCCTGTCACAATACTGGTCCCTTGTGCTCCTGAGACGGCTAACTCCTTCTAGGGTTACCCCCATCTAGGGTTACTCTTCTCTCAGCTCAAAATGTAGCCCCGGCCTAGATTCTACACTTCGAGATGTGTCTTTCTTTGCCCCAATTAACGTAACATTTCACATTATAGTTTTCATTTCCTAATGTTCCCGTGGCATATTCCCTGAGACAACAGTTAAAACACAGTTTTCTAACTGTAATAATCAATTTACCCTGAAACTTTATATTTTAAATGTTCTACACCACTACTCTTGGCTTTTCTTTGTGAAAATAATTCAAATTACTTGTTATAATTATCACAGTATTCAAGAAGCCAGCTTCCATTAGTTCTTTTGTGTGCTCTATAGATAGTTTTAAAACATTTTCCCATCATTTCCTGCCTCCTTTTCCGCCCAGGAGAATGATCTCACTCTGATCTCTTCCATCTTCAATAAATTCTTCTGTTAGGTTTATCAAAACTGCGATCACTTTTTCTGACGTTGTTGAAAGTAAAAGCATTTCTCTCTTTATCAAAAAAAAAAAATCTCTGAAGTACTTAAATGTTACTATGTAGTACACAAGCAATTTTTTTATTTTAAAAACAAACAAACATAAAAGAGTAAAAAGGATATACAATTACAAAAATATTAAATTAACACTAGCTAGGATATTGTTTATTGTTATGTTGAAGGTAGTTGTTCAGATTATAAGATTTAGGCTTGAAACAAATGATCAACCAGATAATGCAAACACAAACTATGTTTATAGCACAGTTCTCATCTTGTATATATTTACACACACACACACACACACACACACATATATATATTTTTTTTTTTACCTTCTTTTTTTTCTCCTTTCCCCTTGAAACCAAGAGGAGCCTCAGCCACCCCTACCCAGCAACTGAGAGACTATGAGCAATATTTGTAAGTTTTCTTGATCAGCGGTTGGTTAATGAACCCATATACACCTGGAACCAGTTCCGCAAGAGTGACTCTATGCAGGGTCGGCTCCAAACGGTGTATTAATAAGCAGTTTGAGAAAGCCACGGAGGCTAAGAGAACACGTGCCATGGGCTCTTCCAAGTTTACCACGTGCAACTTTCGACTGCACAGTTCTTAAAGTTTACCGCTCAGCAAATTAGATGTGAAGACACACAACCAGAGCTGTGAGCTCAACAAAAAAGGGAGAAGGGTCCCCCCAAAGGCCTCTATCCTGGGCAGTTTCTGTTCTGAAGTTTAATGATCCATTAAGATACTAAATCATGTTCTTCTGTTGCAGGAGCCAATGGCAGACCTGTTAAGGTCTCTGAAGCTGTGGAGAGTAGCGAGTACTGACTAAAACATTTTTTGTTCTGCATTGTGCTTTTTAGCAAATATTTCTATTTTCAAGCATGCAAGCCATTGAGAAAGGAACTACACTGAACATATGAACATTGTTTTATTTTTCTGGGTAGGCGATGTGGTATGGCACGCATGCTAACTGAATTTACTGTCACGATCCTTTATTTTGGATAGCATGTATGTCATATAACTTCTCAATCTCAGCAGCATTTACTGAGTTTCCAGACTTAAAAGGTGAGAATTGAAACAAAGATGATTGAGAAAATATTTTGTCTGTAGTACAAAAGAACTAGAGCTACTCTACACAAGTCAATATATAACTCAAGAGACCTGGATCAAAGTTGCATGTATGCTAGTAGCTTCTTTAAATACTTTAACTTGAAATATTGATTAATAATAATAATATCAGATAACCTTTTATCTTTATTCATGATTAAAATTTATCACAAGCAATATGTTAAAATAAAACTAATTTACAGGTCAATACTTAAAAGCAATCCAATACTCTTCTTTCTCCCAACGATTTAAGAAGGAGATGAGGTCATGAGTCTTCGTTCAGGCTAACCAGTCTTACTGAAATAAGGAAACCGGTCTATATAAGCACTACATAGGAGTGATGCTGAAATGTCAAAACCAGGTGTTTATTGTTCCTGAATTTGCATCCTTGATCATTTCACTACATTTTTCTATGGAGCAGAATATTATATCACACAAGCTGATAAGGGTCTTCTTAGTAGGACCCTGGAAACCCATTTCATGCAGCCCTTGACCAGCAATATAAGTGTAGAAGATAAATCCAAGTCATAGAACATCTGAGACCAGCCTGGTCACTGACAGGCCCTGTGTCCTGACAGATGGGAAGCCAAAGACGTCAAGCCATCTTTGACCTGTACAGCACCCCTTCTTGCCTGTGCACAGTCTGTAGCTATGGCATGGTGTACCCCAAAGCCCTGGCAGAGCAATGTCGCACGCTGTTAGAGAGCTAGTGAACATCCCAAAGTGTCTGCCGCAAAATGCAAAACCTAAATGAGAGTTTCAGGGAAATAAGGGATCAGACATCACAGTGGGTGAAAAGCCCTCCACAAACACTGTAGCATCACTTGGGGAAGGTTTTATTCCTGGAGGATCCTGTTACCAGCTCAAGAGCAGCCTTTGACAGGCAGACAGTGGCCACTAACTGCAATATTACTTCCTACTACAGATTTACTTAGGGTCAGTGGATAAAAACAGAGGCGAGCAGCAGGCAAACTGAGCTTATTGTGTGGACAGAGCAGGGGGGTCATGGGCTAGGAAAACACTGAATGTTCTTTTGAAAGCATTATTTGACATCAATGCAGTTATTTTTTTTTCCCATGGGCTGACATCTAACCCATAGAGGAAAGTCTCTTTGGACATTTTAGTTTGTGACTCAGAGATTATACTAAACAACAGATAGTAGAATTTTAGTGTTCTCTTTGTTTTGTTTTTACTGATCCAGTCAAATACCAAGCTAGAGTGGGGGGAAGCAGGGAAAAAATCCTAGCCTCAGCTTTTTCTGTAATTATCTAAAATTATCTAGATTAAACTTGAACATATCTACTGTACCTCATTAAGCACACTGTTCCACTGTCTGCCCTTTCTATCTGAAAATGTTCTCTCATTTTCCAATTGAATTTCTCCCCCATTAACTTACTGCTTAGGTATATTTTAATGACTTTCCTTTCAGTGTGAGCCCACTTGTTTTGGCTGTGAAATTATCTCATTTCATTGTATAAAGCCCAGCTTCATTTCTAATTTTCAGTAATTGTGTCCATTTCTAGGTAAAAAAATGTACGCCCAAACAAAAGGTCTCTTAAACCTGCTCTGCCATTTTCAATTCTTTCTCTCCGAGATGCTGGTTGTTAATTTTCTCTACAATAATCCATGTCTGTTCTCCCCTTGAACATACTGTTACAGCTAATACTGGAAGCATCTGCACCTCACTAGGTGAGGCCCTGTCCTGCTGGAAGATGACAGCTTCACACAGCGATGGGCAGAGCAGGTGAGGGGCTCCCGTGTACCCTGCCATCCATTTCCCTTCTGAGTGAAAACCGCAGGAGAACCAGGATCGTGTCCCTGTTTTCCATTAACTAGAAACACACTGACTGAAAGCTTTTATCATAAAGAAACTCTATTTTTAAAAAGTGCAATATGTTCACAGAAAGAGAGAGGGAGAGAGGGAGAGAGAGAGTGTGTGATACAACTGTGTTTCACATATGCACAAATGTAGACATATACACAGGCATGTTTACACATGTACTCTTAAAATGTTTTAATATGTCATATGACATACTCCATGGCACACACACTCACACACACAGAGAGTATCTTTTGAAGTCTCTTCGGAAGATGGCCTGCAACTACTTATCAATCTTCGATGTGTAATCATTTGTTGAAGGGAAAGGGAGGGAATCTGTGGCAGCGCAGTGCAAGGAGAGGAATACACTGGAGAAACAGTGTGTGCTGAAAGTATCTTGGAATTTTGCAAAATGGAGAAAGGTTACCAAGACAGAGCTCCTATCTTGAAACTGAAGACAAAATCAGACTGTACCTGAACCTTGAGTTTAAGAAAAGTTTTACATGCTAAGACTCTGAATATGAGCCAAACCCACAAGGTATAAATGGAGCATATGAACTTAATTCCCATAATGCATGTGACATTAAATAATTTTAAGTTAAATGAAGCAACACATATGTCAACACATATCGTCACATACAGAATATCATTCACTAAAATTCAATTGCTGATATTCTGTCCCTGTATGGTTATAAAAGAAATGGAACATTTTAGAACCATGTGCAGGGGTATGACAGGTAATACAGGGAGTTTTGCTTTAAGAATAAGGAAAGCAAGACTCAAGAAAAGCAAGTATATTTCCATTTTCACACAAATCCACTGAGCAGGTCTCTTTGAATTCAGTAGCTTGCATGTTACTTCACCAGGCTGGACAATGTCATGGAGAATTGTCCAAGAAAAGGACTGTTCCAGAGGGCGTGCCCCACTGCACTGCTCCTGAGGGCGTGCCCCACTGCACTGCTCCTGAGGGCGTGCCCCAGTGCACTGCTCCTGAGGGCGTGCCCCA